>JAPYYS010000034.1:0-279030 GCA_030522525.1 Campopleginae sp. 14b | reverse complement strand
CTTCGGAATAAAATGATTTAATAACGCCTTGGGTCAGTTTGACCCCGTATGCACTCATAGGTTTGTGCACTCGCAGCTATGTATCAAAACGCGATCGTACAACAAATTTATTACCAAAAAAAGTCGACCTTTCAGTATTTTTTATTTTTTTTTTTTTTTTTTTTTTTTCAAGAGATAATTAAATGCCAAAATATTAATCGCTGACAGAAAATGTAGGTCAAGGGTCAAAACGATCCAATATGCACTTGGAGGGTTAATCGGGTACGAAAATATATGGAAAACTATTTTCTCGAGCATTAAAAATTCGATGATTAAACGAATTTGCTAAATCTCGAATTTCTACTCACGAAAACGTCAGCACGCTCAGTAGATTGGCACCTTCTCTCGGACTTTTCTTCCTCTCGATCCGAGTGGTTCCATCCATGGTGATATTATCGTTCTTGTTGTTGTTCAATCAGTCGTCCTGACCGAAGTTTCATCAGTCGTGGCTGCGTTGTCCTGTGTAGTCATCAATAATCCAAAGAGTATCGGAGCCTCGGAGCCTTGGATGTCAACGCTAATGTCGATCGGGTCAAATCATTGAAAAGTTCTTTCCGATCATGTTGAATTTCGGTTTGAACATCGAGCCAAAAGTTACCTGTATGAACACGTGAGTACGAGTGTGTGACCGACAGAGAGTAGCAATGTGATTGAGTAAAGCACGGTGATCGAATGATAAGGATGCTCGCGCATGCGTGGTTCGGGGCAGCCGGTAGAGGAAGCAGGAAAGTATGGAAGGAACGACGAAGCAGGATGCAGTGAGCGAACGAAAATCGAGCGATAAGGATTGTGACGGAGAGAAATAGAAAGAGGATGCGTGCACAGTGCGATGTTATCGAACAGAAACTTCCCAGGTTATTACTTTTTAATTGCACGAGTATCAATTAATATAGGAAACTATTTTCGAATCGCTATCGATATATTCGATCGCTTTATTCGAACCCAATCTCCTCGATCCCACAAATCATGGCGAATCCTATGTTATTGTGCGTCAAACGAATCGCATCGATGCTCTCAAGTTTTAGGCTCATTATTCGTGTAAAGTGAATTTTTAGCATGGATATTTCCTTCTCTTTTTATTCTTTGTTTCATTAATTTTTTTAGGTGCATTCGCGTCGCGAGTATTCACTTTCAAGAATGTTATTGCAACGGGGGGGGATCCTGTACTGGATGCGTTCGAAGTAGCAGCCATGGGGACCCGTACGTGTAAAGCACAATATCATTCGACCTCTAACCAGTAAATATTGACCCCTGAACGCTGCGATCTACTTTCCTAAGTGCAAACCCTAAGTCGGGATATCAAACGACATGAAGTCGTTCTGTTGAGCATTTTTTTATTTCCCCGGTCGAAGCGGTTTCGAAAAATTTCACTTTCGGTGATTCTAGGCCCAGTTGAAGTGACGGATTCGCGTGGGCAAGGTCGCATGTTCGAAAACATCGCACACAATTAATTATCAGCTGACTGAGTTGCGAGACAAACATAACTACAAAAAGTTGCGGTTAGCATTACGACCAACGCATCGCACGTCATAATCCTCACGCCACTACTCGTGTTTCGAAAAGTGTGACCGCGAATTAGGTTATGTCCCGACGTATCACATGCGTGAATCGGACTGTGAGATATGGAAACATGTTTGATTTGACGTTGCAGAGACTACAGTCATTGGCGGCTCACGCAATCTACAAAACTGTTACAATTCGAACAATTACCGAACGATGAACCGCCTTTCTCGAGAAATTAATTAACACAATTCCAAGTTTCGTTGACAATCCGGCTGAGTGATAGGAAATCTTTATCGAATGTCCCTGATTTCGATTACAACGAGTGCCCCTGATCCCATAATGATGTCATAGACCAGCCATGGCAGGAAAAAGATTTTTTTACGTGAAGTGGTGAATACCAAGTATGTTTTTAGTGCTGCCTTCTCAGGCAGTAGTTAAATGTCCCGAGAGGGGGATATTCCGAGGTAGAAACATATTTCAGAGCATACCTGATCATCAGTAAGAATCGTCAAAACTTAAAAGCCGAGATTTGCGAAAGAGAAATAATTATCGACCGAATGAAAAGCCCGACGTCACGAACGCGGCAATTTTAAGAGACACTGAACTTTGCGTTGAGAAAACGTTGCTTAACAAATCGTAGGCATATCCTCGATGGATATTATCAACGAAATTCTATACCGTTTGAAACGTCGAGCATCGATCAACTGAATACAATACAGAAGAAACACAAAGTCAATTTTTGTAGAGGGGGTTCGTTGGTGTCACGGTGTGGGGAGGGGAAAACTTGTTTATTTGTTTTAGGTCTGTACAATCTCGACGTCGAAACGGTTCAAAAACCTTGGAATAGGTGGAAACGTCGTTCTCGCTGTTTACTGAGATTTGATAAACTTTGTCACGCGAAGCAGGCACCAGATTTCTGAGTCAGAGTCCCTTCGTGTCGTATAAACTCGATCATCTCTGTCATCATTCGTTCGTCGAGCTCAAAGAATCCAGAACTTTGCAATTTCCAAATACACGTGTTGACGTTGGAGAATGGAATGTTTCGTGGACTTGGAAAAAAGGAGATTTTTTTGTTATAACACAAGAAGAGAAGAATCCATAGAAAAAAATGTTCGAGTATCAAAGACGTCGAGTTATATAATAAAAATTTGTATTAGCATTACATCATCATTCGTTCGCGTTTAGGCACTTGGAGTTTCAAGGATACTGCTTCAGTTCAAGCTGTCCACACGGTATCTTTATCTTATGATCAATAGTTATAGTAATGACAACAGTAACAAAATTATTAGACGGAAGTCACACGACCATCACGAAGTGGAATATCATATTAATAAATGCAAGAATTACGTAAACGTCGAGTGGGGACCTGAAGTTGGAAAAACCAGTTTGAAGCCCGCCTCAACACAAATTTAAGAAAACTTTTCTTAAAATTGTCAAATTCGTCCAACGACCCTGGAAGGTTCGCACAACGTTCTGTAAACCTTGAAAAGAAAAAAATGTGAAAATTCTTCACTAATTTTGATTTTTTTTTTCATTTATTCTCAAACTTTTCTCAACCCGATTGAACGCACGATGTGAGAACTTTTCAGTCACGAAGTTTATCTCTTTCGCACTTGCAGCAGCTCAGTCGGTATGACACTTGGTCTTAAGTACTATTAAGTGATTCTTAATCGTGATATGTGACATTGCTCGACATTTTATCTCGCCAGTCACTTCGACCATGTACTTTTCGTAAAAAATGGTTATCAACATTTTTTTCATTCCTTACAAAGCACTATTTTTAAAAAAAATACGATAAACCTTATTGACTTTGATGATTCTCTTTCGAGTGACATAATTCTATTTTCGTACAAAATAAAAAATCCCGTTTCATTTCAACAATGCAAATCTGAAACTCGTGCTAAATTGATTTTTCTTCAATTATTTTTGCTTCACGTCCAAATTTTCAATATGCTCGAAGATTTTCACTGAATGATCGTCTATGCTATTAAATTTCCCCAGCTTCAGTCGTTCTTCCGCAGCAAAAACAGTTGAAAAAATAAAAATGACCCCTTAAAGGTCGTAATCGAGCACCAGACTGTGTTTAGGCTCTCGGTGGCTTTTCCTTTTTTTTATAACTCAGTGGCGAGCCACTACGGACGTCTGTCGATAGATATTCCGAGCTCTATTGTTAGAAAATCTATTTTAATTGCGACGAGACGATTTATTTTGAATTGTCTCGGAAATTCTCGATAAAAAAATCGTTTCTAAATTTCAGTTGCAATTCTATTGCGCGATATTCGTTCGGATTCCTGCCAATCTTATTTTTTCGGCATGATCAATGAATGGAATAATGAATTGGATGACAGTTATTTGATGTTTCTGTAAAAAGTCGAGTGGAGCCTTCGGCAGGGCGCAATGGAATGCCTTACGAGAAAAAATAATACTGCCTCTTGAGGGACATTCCGTTGTAAGTGCGATCTAATTTTTCTGGCGGATAATCGTCAAATATTGACGAATACTTGGAGCCACGAATCCTGAATAATATAATGCCCGTCCATGTCCTCCAAACAGAGTGGAGTACAATTTTGTGAAAGAAAATATTGAAGCAACGGAGACCTCAATAAATGTGCCAACATTACAAAATTGGTCGCGTGGCAGTCTCCGATTCTGGTTGAGCACTCAAAGGACGTTAACCTTTTCCCTCATGTTCTTTTCGTGAGACGTTTTTTCATCAGTCCGACGTCAAACTATTTCGGAGCAAATAATTTCTTTTTGCTATTTCCGCTAACCCGGCGGCCATCGAATCTCCCGTCTCTTGGACCATGCTATAAAGAAATCCAGATGGATTTTGCAGCAGGATGTGGGGATGATCGAATTCCTGACAAAAAATGAGAAAAAAAATATAACATTAGTTTGGTTCTGAATATTCGAAAAAAAAAAAATGTCCCATGACGATTTTTTAAAAGATTTCTTTTTTTTTCCCACGAACATATAAGGTGGACGATAATTCTTACCACCGCAGAGCCAGCATCCATGAGAAGTATGCGATCGTTGTCCATGACGGTATTGAGTCGATGAGCTATGGTGAGGACCGTGCAATTTTCGAATTTGCGACGAATAGTCTTTTGTATGAGCTCATCAGTACGCAGATCAATGTTGGCAGTGGCTTCGTCGAGTACGAGTATAGGATTGTTGCGTACAATGGCACGGGCCAGACAGACCAATTGGCGTTGGCCGACGCTCAGATTGCCGCCGCCCTCGCTGACCCGAACCTCGAGACCTAATTCCTTGAGTTCGACCTCCTCCAGTGCCTCTAACAATCGAATATCGGTGTAGACTTCGAAAGGGTCGAGATTGGAGCGCAGAGAACCGGAGAAGAGGAAAGGTTCTTGGGGGATGATACTGATTTTTGAACGTAAATCGTGAAGACCGATCTCGCCGGTCTCGACGCCGTCGATCTCAATTCTCCCTTCGACGTTAGCAAGACGGAAGAGCGCTTGAATCAACGACGATTTTCCAGCTCCGGTTCTCCCGACAATGCCGATTTTTTCGTGCGGCTTAACCACGAAATTCAGATTTTTTAAGACCGGCGGTTCGCTCGGAGAATAACGCAAGAAAACATTTTTTAACTCGACATTTCCCTCATGAGGCCACGTTTCTTTAGGCTTTTTGTTTGGAGTACTCTCAAGCGGTGGTTCACTCTCGACGTTGCTATACTCGAGCACGCGCTCGACCGATGTCATCCGATTTTCTAATTCAGCACTTTGACGCATTCCCCACTGAAACATTCCTGTCAATCCTATGCTCTGGGTTATCGCGAGACCTACGTTTCCACCGGGCGTCGAAGTGGGATCGTCGCCACCGAGTACGAGAAAACTCAGGGTGACCAGAGCGATGTATACCAGACAAAAAATATCCAACCAGTAACCAAATACCCGAGACGAACCGATGAATATGTACCAAGCCGATGAATGCAAATCTTGATGATGATCGAATTCCGTTGTCAAGACATTCGCGGCGTCGAAAGAACGTATGGTCGCCAGACCCTGAAGCGTCGCATTCAAATGATTATAAATAGGGGACCGCGCTGCAATCAAATTTTACAATTTATCGTCACGACGTTTCACACCGAACCTTTTTTTTGTTTTTTTTTTATCTACCTTCATAAAAAATACACTCCCACCAAAAAATGCAAAAACTCCAACGAAAATGTCGTGCCATGTGTGAAGCTATTGGAATTTTAGAAAATTTGATGCGAAAATAATTGGAAACTTGAATAGCCTGAAAAATTGGCAATATTTTTTATGAAGAGACTTACTGATTGCTTCGAGGCGTTTAACGCTTCTGCTCGTAGCCAAGTAGATGACTCTGAGATAGTAAAAAATGAGTCCAATAACAACGGTGGGTACCAAGAGCCAAGGGTTGACGATGCTAACGAGTATGACGATGGCGAGAAGTGTCATGCCGATTTGTATGCAATCGATCATCGTTAGAGGCAGAGATTCGTCGACAAAGCCCATGTCTCTGGCAAAGCGATTGAGCACCCGACCCGATGTGTTTGTATTGAAGAATCGCATTGTTGCGCGACTGATACGCCGGAACATTTGATCGTGAAGGTTTATCGAGGCTCTCATACACATCTCGAAGAAGGAGAACGAACGCACCAGAGTTATTGTTATAGTGAGTACGGTCAGACCGCTGTAGATGTAGATGCAAGTATGAGTGTCCAAAGGTCGTTCATAAACTTCTGCCTCTGGTTCGCTCTGCACAGTTCCCTGCGAATCCAAATTAATTTCATAAGATCAACGTTTTTTTATTTCGTCTGTAAAGAAAATTATTTCAAAAATTCTAGAAAAAATTTAACAAATTAAATGAAAAAGACAAATTTTTAAAATAATAAAAAGGAAATTTTTGAAAATAATACAAAATATATCACAAAATAAAAAATTAAAAAAAGAAAATTTTTCAAAATATATAAAAAAAAATTAATTAAAAATGTTTAAAATATATTAAAAAAATTAAATAAAAAAACTGAAAAAAAAAAACACAAATGGCGACTAAATAATAAACGTACGTTTTTATGTTCTCGTTCCTCCATGTTGACCCACTCAGCAATAAAGTAATCCCCACCGCTAGCGACCCATTCGGCTGCTGCACACAATGCAAAAACGACGAATATAATGAACCAATTGCCACCGGCTCGCAAATACGCCCAGTAAGTTTTTCCACTGACGCTGCCCTTCGTCCGCATCTCGGCTACCTCGAGGAATCAATAAAATACGATTAAGAAACATAGTCGTAATGGTATTATCGGACTGTGTGCGAAAAGTTTTGTAATTATTACTTCATCAGGCTCGTCGTCGTGGCTGCCGACAACCTCGTTAAGTTCCGACGAACTGACCGAGGTACCGCTCGTACGACGAGAAGTACTTCGACTCACTGGCACCGAAGAGTTCGCTTCCTGCTTCGACTGATCCTCCAACAAGGTACCAAAGTCTATGCCCAGCGCTGCCAATTGCTTATAAGTTCTGAAAAACAAAAATTGTGACGATTTCACTTTTTATTGACGTTCGATTATTTTTATAAGATTTTGTGTATTTCGGATTTATTTATTTGCGTCAGTTTTTTTTATTAATTCACTTTTTATTATTTTTATTATTAATATATTTTTTATTAATTTTGTTGGAGAGCAGATTAGTTTACCCTTCAGCGTGAATGGCGCCGTCCTTAAGAACGACGATCCAATCGACGTTGCGAAGAAATTGCATTTGATGAGTTATAAGAATTCTCGTTTTTCCTTTCAAATGTTTTTCTATGCATTCCTCGAACATGTGCTTTCCAACGTGGGCATCAACCGCGCTCAGAGGATCGTCGAATAAACATATCGGTGCATCCGCGTATACTGCTCTTGCAAAATTAATTCTGTAAACGTCAAACTGTTTAGTAAATAAGAGAGAAAGATTGAGAGGGAATGGCGCTGGTTATTGTTGGATTTTTAATTTACCTCGCTCGTTGACCACCGGACAAACTGATTCCTCGCTCTCCAACGATCGTTTTATCCCCGTAAGGTAAAAGACTAAAGTCTCGCTTGAGCTGACAAACCTTCACAACTTGGTCGTAACGACGCTGATCCATTTTTCTACCAAACAGGATATTCTGCCTCACCGAACCGGCGAAAAGCCAAGGGTCTTGACTGGCATATGCGATGTGGCCATTTACCTGAATAAAAAATAGAATCGAATATATAAATATAAAAATAATATAAAAATAATATTTATCGAATATTTTCAAAAATGCCACGAACCTCCACGGTGCCCGAATACACAGGGAGCTCCTTCAAAATGACATTAAGCAAGCTGGATTTTCCAGATCCGACTTGTCCAACGACAGCGACCAACTGGCCAGGACTAACTTTAAAGTTAATTCCACACAGAGTGTCTTCGTTATCGGACTCCAGCCATTTTGCATGGCAACCATAAAGGTTGACAGAACCATCGCCCCCAGTGCCTTCGCGACAACTTCCGGTCACCGGTTTCTCCTTGCTTTCCGATTCTTCTTTTTTTTCTTTCCCCACGTTAGGCACTACGGTTTTCTTTCGGTTCTCGGTAATGTCATTGACTTCATCGTACATCATGAAATTTTGTAATCGCTTGATTGACACGAGTCCTTCAGCTGCCAGTGTGACTCCTACATGTAAATAATAAACGAACAATCAAGCGATTTCCCGAACGATATTTCAAATTTCATTTAAAAAACTTCAAACTTCAGAATTTTTTTTTTTTTTCAATTCGAAAGTTAATTCGAGCAAATCATAGAAAAAACGTCACAAATTCAATGCCAATGATAACGCAATAGAATGAATTAACGCCTCAAGTGGCAAGAAAACTTGCGGACTCGTTGGCCTAAACGGAGAAAAAAAATATGGATTTTTGACTCCGTCTGACGTCATTGCCACTTGAGGGGCTAATTGGATGAGGTCTCGGTCTCTTATTTACCCAAAGGGAAAAACTCGGTCATCGATTCCTTCAACACGAAGTAGTAGGCGGTCAGAATGAACACTTTTTCGGCTGTTATTGTTTCGTCAGCAAGAACGTAAGCGAGTAGGGTTACGAAAAGAGACAACCTCGTGGTGAATACATTGAAGGACATCATGAAACCTCGGATGTACGAGGTCGATCTTATAACTTTGATTTCGCGCCTGTCAACATAAAATTCCGTCAAGTTATTCCATTCAACAGGACAAAGCTTTTTTGTAGAAAACATGAACTTTCAAAATACCTTCGAGCTTTTTCTATGACGTTGCTGAAAGGATTTTCCCACGTGTACATTTTGATCGGCTGGATACCAGTTATGACTTCGTTGGTCAGACGAATTCTCTCGTCGGTTCTTATCGCCGTCCGCAACCTCAGGACTGAGATTCTCTTGCCAAGAAATCCTGAAAAATCAGAGTGTACGATTTATTGAATTTTTGTCCTTGAACCATATTCACCTCTAATTTTATAAATTGTGGTATTCGAGTCGGAGAATTTAGCATGTAACAGGCCAGAAATTATCTTTTAAAAATTTATTCACAGCGTCGCAGAACGACCTGTAATTTTTTTTTCATAATTTGCTCAATTTTGGCTGAAAAAACTTTGAAAATTCGAGAAAAGGGACAGAGCGATGAATTGGAGAATATTTGAATGAACAAACCTTGAAGCGGTATGCACATCAAGAGTAAGGCGACGCCGATTAAAGCGGCAAAGCCAACGTGCACGTACAAGAAGTACGTAACAATAATAGTCTCGAGTGGTCCGATCCAGAGATGATGAAGGAATAAAATTGCCTCGTCGAATCGGTTGACATCGTTCGACAGAAGATTGACTGCTTGTCCGATGGTTGTTTCGCCGAGCGCCGTTTTCGAGAGTTTCAAAGTTTTTCGATAAATCAACGAGCAACAAGCTACTCGCATTTTCATTCCTATGTGCATTATTGCCATCATATACGGATGCATGAAAAACGTATGTAACGCCGAGCACATTATAACACCGCCCGCACAGAGATAAGCGTTTGTCCTCGATGTATTCACTCCGGAAAAATATTGTAATAAACCTCCGAGGAACAACGGTTGCGAAACCCTGCAATGATCATTAATAGAAAAACAATTAATACTCCTAGTTTGTTCACAACGCAAAGGAAAGTCATTTTTGGAATTTATCGTCATTTTATCATTTCGCAAATGAAAATTTAAATGTCAAAGAAATATTGAGGCGATTCGACGAAAACAAAAAAATTGTGAATCGATCAAATATTTTTCGTTGCACTCCGACGATGCAAACTTCAATTTCGTGTCTTCAAGTCATTCGGTCTTTACATGTCAAGCGATCTGAAGATCTCAGTTGGCTCTACGCCGATTCTCGATCGAATAATCACCAGCATGAATATTTAAATCAACCATTCTGCAATATGAATTATTCCTATAGTTATAACGACGTGAAACGATATTTTTTTCTCAATCATTATTGTTTTGAATTTTTCTGCAATGCTGATAAACTTGATTGGACCAATCTCTCGCCGGTGAATTGTCTGCATTCATCGTTTTGTAACAAAGACAATCATCGCACGTTATAAAATCGTTGACCTAGTTTGTAATAGAGTAGGAGTCTATTCCTTCGCGATTAAATTGAATATCAATGATGCAGTCCAATGTCGTTGGAAATCTGTCTCGGATGTCATAAAAAAATAATCATCGCTTCGCCCGATCTCGTGTCTAAGGGAAAACACATCTTTATCTTTCCATTTGCGATGACAAATCGACAGCATAGAAAATACCGAGCACATGGTATTTCCCTGGCTTATCGGCTCCAGCGGCTGGCTCAGAGGATGAGGGCGTAGACTCAGGCAATGCGTCTGGGAATCCCGACCAATTTTCTATTGAAATTTTGAACTTTTTTTCGTTTTGCACGTCGAAGCATTTAGCGGCTTCGCTTTTTGGTTGTCTCGGCTCTTCGGGGTTGGATTTTCAAGTTCAATGTCGATCACAGTGAGAATCGCCGGACTTTTGGACAAAAATGGCACAGGAAATGATGTTCCATGTCCACGTGTAACCTTTTTCCATTCTCTCACCAGAATTTCTTTAAATATCATCATCCCGGGCAATCGTATCTGTCTGGACAACTTTGATATCAAGAGCGTCTCGGCTGCTCCAGCTGCTTCTGTCGATTGCTGACTCATCGCCCTCTAAGCGACGAGTTACTGTTGATGTCCACAAAGTTCAGTAGCTCGTATAGTACTCGGTCTTTTTAATTCTTCGGTTCAAATCGATCTCTCTCAGTCTCTCTCTGTCTCTCTCGTTGTTTCTTTGTCCAAGGTGCCTTTGGGTGGTAATCTAATGAGTTGTCGTGCCGCATATCGTTCTCGAGATCGATTTCTCCGCTGGGAATGTACGTTATCGCTGGGCTGAATGATTTTTTTTGTCGATTCTGTAATTTACGTATCCATGGAGAAGCAACACGTGCTGCTAAAAATAACCGAAGGTTCGGTTGCACAATGTTGGACATTTTTTAATGATCCTGCGATAAAAAATCGTAACGTTATTGTTTGCCATTATTTTGACGACAACCCAAGGTCAAAAAATCGAATGTCGACAGAGTTTCGTCAATGGATTGTATTTTTGGACGAAACTTTTTCTGCTTCATCGTTCGATCTTTATCAATGTTTCCGAGCACGTAGAGATTCGGAAATATTGATTTCTCAATATTGCGCAACGGCGTTATTTCCGGTGGGTCGATTGACCAAAAATACAGGTTTCGAGACTCCCAACAGCCACACAGATTTTTATTTATTGAATTTTTCAAATCATGGCCATTTTTCGTGTCGACTTAGTTTTTGGCCCACGAGAAAGAATCGTTGTCTTGTCCAGACCAAATATTGCAAAATAATCACGAGCCCTGCTCAAGAAAAAAAATAGAATTTCGTCGCATCCCAACGATACACACTTCAAAATGATACAAAAAAAATGTTGAGACGATGGTTTATCGTTTACCTGAGAATAATTTCAGCAAATGCCAAGGCGATGCCGTAGAGCATCGTTCTGAAGCCGAAAACTTTGACCAGAACTCTAGTTAGGCTGGGCTGATGTTTTTTCGAGATTTTTTCTTCCTTCGTCTTCTCGCCATGCTGACTCGGTCCTTTGTTTTCGAAGCTAGAACACTCGAGTTTTTTAACCCTTTGTAATTCCGCTTCCCAAGCGGCACTAATTTCATCTCCGAGAAGGCTGCTCTTGTGCTCGTCCAGCGGTCGAGTCAGATCTTCGATCTCCAGTTCTCTTCGATAGCCTACCCAGAACGTCTTCAGCATCCATCTGCATGCATCGGTGCCCCACAAGCAAGTTCACAGTTTAAACAAATAAAAATGATATAAATGCGAATCTCAACAAATTTGCCAAATTAAGCTAATAAATGAGCCGGAAGTTTGTCGATGCAATGCCACGGAATGAAAAAAAAAAATGATTCGTTACTTTTTTTCGATTTTTTTTTCTCAATTTGCCTCTTGCTTTTGAAAAAAAAAATTTTCTCATTATTTATTATTCATTATTTATATTTTCATTTTTTTTTATTAATTTTTTCATAATTATTTAAAACTCGCCGAATAATTCGATGATATCGATTTTTAATCCCTCAAAAATAATGTAGACGCAGAAACTTGCGAAAAAAATGTTGAAGGTCAAGTTCGGAGTGCAAGAAAAAACAACCGTCCCCATGGGGACGGTTGCATGCATGCATGCATTCCGATCTAGAGAGCGTAAAATGTTTCGTTGAATCCGATAAAGTATTACAGAGATTGATAAAAAAAATCGATAAAAATCTGGACCTAAGTTTTGGAATAATTCCGAGAACCGGACGAAGATTTCTTTGAAAATGTTGCACGTAGTTTGGTAACAGTGTTTCGTATGATTACGTGAGATTTTGAAAGATTCTGTCAGAAAAATGAATTGGGATCGTATCCGGGCGATGAATGCGTGAACGTTATTCAAAATTATTATGAACGCACCAGAAAAAGACGCCTTGTATGTACATCGATAGGAAATTACGAGGATGAAATATGTAACAGCGCGAAAATGACTTTTTTTTACGTTAATTTGTTGTCGTACAATTTTTTCGTCACTGCCATTAATGTGTAGTTTACATTTGGCGTGAAACCCTTGCAAAACGTAGGCACACATTTTTTCTACGAATTTATAGTTTTGCAGTGAAAAAAAAAAGGATCGTCTAATTATCCTGTGGGATTTTATGAAATGAAAGGAGGAATCTCGTTGTTTCTGAAGAATACAAACTTCGAAATTAGATAGTGAGTCTGGACTTTTGGTACTTACGAGAATGTCAAAGCGCTCAGTATATTAGCTCCTTCCCTCGGATTCTTCTTTTTTTCGATCTGTGCTCTTCCATCCATTGTAAAGTATCGGTTGATGAATTTTATGCACCGTGATTCTTTTAAAAATTGTCTTTTTTTTCAACTTTTGCTTCTGTCACCTTCGTTCTTATTTTTCAATGTCGCGACACGTTAATGTTCGCAGCGGCCTTGAACGCAAGCGCCGAATTTGAGGGGGTACGTCAAATAAGGACAACACTTGTTTTCGATAAATTTAGTTCGAACAGTCACGAAGTCTGAAAATTTTTTCGCTATTTTTCAATTACATTCTTATAAATTTATTCCGTTCCGAGTTATCATGCTCATTTGCATGATCAGTGATTTTATAACTGGAAAAAGACAGGCAATTCATCACGAACGTATTCTCCGAATTTTCCACGTCTCTTTAATGCTCCCAGCTTTGTGTCTCAATTATATATTCTCTTTATCTCTTGAATTCTCGAATGTGTATGCGGTACTTGTTTACTCTTTTAATATGTTTGATCTCGATTAAATTGAGTGGCAGTCGCGCACGACTACATGATGTATCAAGCGTTTGATTCGCTATACTAACTCGATCGCGTTCGGGCGCGTTACACTCACGAACGCATGGGTACGAATGTATATATATCGGAATCCAAATTTACTGTAACGCGCTGGCGCGCCGTCCCGATTCCTCGGAAAAGCGACCGAGGCGACGCACGTGACAGCTGATGTCCGCGTGCGTGTCCACCCAAAGTTTACTCTCTTCCTGCTCAGAGAACGAACGTGAATCACACAGGGAAGCTCGACTGCGAATGAGTCGAAAACTTCCCTCCGACTGTTATTACGTCCGCACGAGGCATGGCATTAGGGGAGGGGGGCCGGCACAGGAAAGCATAATACACAAAGCACTCGGGCATACCACGCAAAGAATCATAACAAAAATCTTACGTAAGTATTCGTAACGAAGGGAATAAAAGCATTTCAAGATTTTCACAACGCATTTCGGCGTCTCGATGTCGCACCCATTTGTCAATAAAATTCTGCAATCATTCAAACGATAAATGGAAATCTACTTGGGAAATGTTTGTTATTCGAAATAAATCGCTTCGCTACAAGTGTGGGGACGATTTTCCGAGAACACCCTCAATATATATACGTTTTCGGCAACGGACAATTGACAATTCGTGTGACACCAAAAATCGCGCCACTTACGCGGGAAACTCAACGTAAAGAAGGTTGGGAAAGCACAGAGAGTCTCCATTCGCTTTTTTGACGCGACGATATCTTTGAATATTTGCGATCGTAGAGACTCTAATCCTTTCGGAGACTCGACAAGCTCGCACTCGTATGGATCGTGGACTTAGGATACTACCAACGTAACGTAACGGGGTTCATGGACGAGAGACTCGTCAATTTTACGGTAAGGGGAATGAGAACGCTCTCCTTTTCCATTTGCTCTTCGTCCATGCGTTCCGCGAGCTCGGAGCCGTTCGGAAACCTTCGGTTAGCTGTATATACCCGAAGCGTCGAGCACCCCGCGACCACGTTTGTGTTGCGAGTGTGTGTCGCATACTGTTTACAGATATTCAAACAGGTTTGTTCATGATCAGCGCCTCCTTTTGTGTCGAATATTTTGATTTATTTTCATTCTGAGCGAGGACACGTAACGTGCACGGTACAGAACAATTCTGCACTTTCTTCACGAGCTGTTCGATCGATTTTGACCGAAATAGAAACACCTCGAGATGCGAATTGGAAAAAACTCGTTAGAAAGACATTTCGATGGATAAAACGAAGTGGAAATCATGAGAATAATAGATTTGCAAAGTAATTCAACGACTGTATTGAACTGAGTGACAAATGAAATAAAGGCGACGTTTCCTCACTTTATAATTCCGTTTGTCTGTTAAGTAAAAGTTTTCACTCCATTCCATTACACATTATCACGTAATTACGCTGTTATCACAAAGGTGAAGTGTTTTTTAAGTGTGCCCGACGAGTTTCGACATTCATTCGTACTATTGCTTCCATTTTTTCGTGTCGTCCCTTATCTTCGTATTCCGTATTCTAACCTCGTTTATTCGAATACCATTGCGATTCCGTTCCATCGGCTTCAGTTTTCATTCGTAAAGAAAACGTAAAGTATATCATATTCACACCTGACTAACTCGTGTTATGATTTTTCTTAGAACTTCTCGAACGACATATACAAATAATGAAATCCCCGGCAAACGAACGAAGGGAGATATTTTTCCTGAAGACACCGCGAGCAACACTTGTGCTGTTTGTTTACAGCCTCGTTATCTCCGGAATCATCTCGTATTTATGAACAATCTCCAGAAAAAATTCCATTCATGTGTTCAACAAAAACATTCATCATAATTATTGACTCACACCTTTTCATCAAACGACACGCTGCATATCGTATTCCACTGATTATACAGATCAACACTCGACGAAATTTAGACTCAACGATTTGATGATTCTTATTTATTACGCGACCTCATAAAAACGGGAGTTTTATTACTCTTTCCAAACAATTGAATCGTTCACCTGGAATTTGGACTCAACATTCTTACTCACGCACAGCAAATGAGTTTAAATTTTGTGAATATGAAATGACGTTTTCGTGAATCGCAGCTGCCTAGTGCTTTATCTCGCTTTTCAGTAAAAATTAACATTCCGAAAACGTTTGCTCCTCGTCCCAATACACTTCAATATTCAGTGCTGGTAAAGTATCGTGTTCTCGTAATGAACAATGATTCTGAGTTTTATTGCTGAAAAATACGACCCAATAATTATATCTTATTCCAACAGAATAATTTTTCGTGAAGCTGCTCATTTTTTAGTTTTCCGTAAATAAATTATTTTCTAAAACAGTGTGTTGTCTGTTATTCCCAGAAATAATTGAGAAAAATTATAATGATAATGCGTTCGGTTGAGACGAAAAGTTGCGAGTACAAAAATTTCGAAAACTCACCGATTCGGCTTTGTTTTCGGTCCAGCAGTCCCGGAAACTGAGAAATTTTTTCGTCCATGTGGAACTAGATACCCGGAGCTACGGTACGGCTGAGCGGTCACCCATCCAAGTGATGGCTTTGCCCGGAGCAGCGTAGAGGACGAAAGGAGATATTTGTGGAGGATTTATCAGATGCTTGCGAAACACTTATGGGAAAAAAAAAGAAAAATGATCAGACTCGCGTGATATATATGTAAATAAATATTTGTATCTTTATTTGAACAATCTTCGTTTGTATTTTTTGAGTTTTAGTCGTTTAGGCACTTGTCTTTGAAACGAATAGGCAGAAACCGGGATTCAACGATTTCGTAACACTTTCAATAATCCATGTTATCATTCAGCTCAGACAATAATTATAATAATAACAACAATAATAAAATAATTACAATAAAGTTACATGATTATCACGATGTGGAATAACGGAATAACAAATCGCACGGTTACGTGAACCGATCGGAGAATTTTCTTCTCGAAGGGATCAACTCGACTCTTCGTTTTTCCTCAATCAAAAAATTGTAATCCTGGCACTCCGAAAAGAACGATTTGACTGAAAAATTTTGAAGAAATTTCCAGATCGTGGCTGTGAAAATTTCAACATACAAAAATATTCAAAAAACGATCTTTTCTTGATCTGTCCATTAAGCACAATACATAAGTACTTTTCATAAGTTATCTCATTCGGAATTCACCCCACGCCTACTCCGATTAATAAAGAAAAATGACAATGGAAGGTCCTTTGATCGACGACGATAAGCGTGGGCTTTCCATCCGGGTCGATCTCACCGATCGAACCGATTGAGAGTCTGCGCCCAAATTACATTTTCTTCTCCTGCTTTATTGTATATTTAAGGCCACGATCTATTCCATATAACGATGTATATCGCTAAGTTACTAAGTAGACCAGTTGCCCGGATTTATGAAGTGAATTGCATCCCTGACTGCGAATTTCGAGTCCAAAAACATGATTTTTTTCATGAGATCCTCACGTGATGAGTTTCTGAGTACTAAAGTGAATACCGTGTCCGAACGGTGAGACATAGAGCAAAAACGCAAGAGACAACTTTTGTAGAGCACAAAAATCTTTACAAAAAAGTTCTCGGCACCAACTTTCCATCTCCACTGCTTTAGCCTTGAGAGCGGTTCGAAAATCGAGCTGAAAAAACGCTCGATTTACGCTCCGGAATCAAAAAAAAGTTTGAGGACCATCGGAACTTGGACTCGAAATTCAAAGAAGTACATAACATAAGTTCGTCGTTTTTAAACAACGATTTCGGGCCCCGGCTGTACCGGTGAACCTCTTTCTACGTTTTTATCCGGGCTTCTGAGTTATAGCACCATTTTAGTTCCATCACGGATACCAGCGTTGCGAGTAACGCAACCATAGGAGAATAAACGTCCGGCGGTTCAACATTACATTACAAAAATACGGTAAACAAGTAATTTTTCTTTGCGTAGTATATACACAATTGCAAACAGTTCGGTGGCCGCAGAGCCACGTTGCTTGTTTGTGGTCGTTCTGTTTTTTTTTTCTCAGGCATATCCGCAGGGCATTATTTTTGGCAAAACATACGATTTTCTTTGAGTACTGCTGTGTAATTGTGGATCGTATGTTTGTACATATATATATAAATTATTTGTAAAAGCATTACATAAAATAATACTGCCTGTTGTGTGAGTTTGCGCCGCACGTGTGAGTCGATCGCTCGACGTGACAGTTGTCAGAAGCGAAAATACTTTGACGCTCTTAGGGTTAAGGAGTCATCTCCTTTTTTTTCTCTCTCTCTCTCTCTTTCTCTGTACCGAGGACTCAAGAGAAAAAGAAAATGTGCAAACTTCACGAAACGAAAACTCGCGAAGGCCTTACGTATTATGAAGCGTCAAAGCATTGGTACGTTTCAACCAAATAAATAACTTGCAAGAGCCCACGAAGAACCTTTAGGAGATCTTGGCCATGTTCATCGGGCTGATCTTTCGTGCTTCTTGTCGGTGATTAGAGAGACGTTGAACTGTCTCGCTGTAAATAGTTTTCTTTTGCTATCACTATCAATGCTTCCGCCATCGATTTTCCGGTCTCTTGGACCATGCTGTAGAGCATGCCGGTATCTTTGTTTTCAAGAAGGACGTGAGGATGATCGAATTCCTGCAATAATAAAGGGAGAATGGATTTTTTGAATTAGAAACGCGATTTTGAGCAACGGGGCGATCATTGCGTTGTAATTTTTGAGATGTTTTTTTTAAATTATTGAAGGTAAATGAAAACTATATGAAATTTTATTATTAAAAATATAAAAATGCAAAAATTAATTATTAAGAATTAAATATAAGAAAAAAACAATTTTAATTTAAATTATTAAAATTCTTATGAAGAAGCTTGCACGAAAATTCGTTGGAGGTGATGAAAATTTCTTACCATCACTGTGCCGGCATCCATTAAGAGTATGCGATCGCTGTCCATCACGGTATGGAGTCGATGCGCTATTGTGAGAACGGTTCGTCTTTCGAATTTGCGTCTTATTGTCTTTTGTATAAGCTCGTCCGTGCGTGGATCAACGTTTGCTGTTGCTTCGTCGAGTACGAGTATGGGATTGTTGCGTACGATGGCACGAGCTAGACAAACTAGTTGACGTTGGCCAACGCTCAAATTAAAGACGATCATCCTCGTAGGCATTGAAAGGATCGAGATTCGAGCGCAACGTGCCAGAGAAGAGAAAAGGTTCTTGCGGGATTATACTGATTTTTGAACGCAAATCATGGAGACCGATCTCGCCGGTCTCTACGCCGTCGATTTCGATTCTGCCTTCGATGTCAGCGAGACGGAATAGAGCTTGTATCAACGACGATTTTCCAGCTCCGGTTCTACCGACGATGCCAATTTTCTCGTGTGGCTTTACCACGAAATTCAGGTCTTTCAATACCGGCGGATCGAGCGGCGAATAACGCAAATAAACACGTTTGAACTCGACTTTTCCTTCTTCAGGCCACGTCTCTCTGGGTTTTTTGTCCGGAGTACTCTCAAGCGGTGGTTCACTGTCCACGTTGCTGTACTCCAGCACACGCTCGACCGATGTCATCTGATTTTCTAATTCTGCACTTTGACGCATTCCCCACTGGAACATTCCCGTCAATCCGATGCTCTGGGTTATCGCGAGGCCTACATTACCACCCGGTGTCGAAGTAGGATCGTTGTCATTGCCGAGTACAAGAAAACTCAGTGTCACAAGTGCGATATATATCAGACAAAATATGTCCAGCCAAAAACCGAAGGCACGAGACGAGGCAATGAATATGTACCAAGCGGAAGAGTGAAGATCTTGATGGTGATCGAATTCGTGGGTCAAAACTTCACCGGCGTCGAACGAACGTATAGTCGCCAGGCCCTGAAGCGTCGCATTCAAGTGACCGAATACGGGCGAGCGCGCTGCAATCATAAATTCCCATTTAGAAACTCTATCACTCCTCATTACTCCAATATTCGCTTAATTTATTAAAAAAAACTTACTGATTCCTTCAAGACGTTTGACACTTCTGCTCGTAGCCAAGTAAACGACTCTCAAATAGTAGAAAATCAGTCCAATGACAACAGTTGGTATCAAAAGCCAATGATTGACATTACCAACGACAACAATGATACCGAGAAGTGTCATACCGATTTGTATGCAATCAATCATCGCTATGGGCAACAGTTCATCGATAGCGCCCATGTCTTTGGAGAAGCGATTGAGCACGCGACCCGATGTGTTTGTATTGAAGAACCGCATCGTAGCACGGCTGATACTTCGGAACATACGATCATGAAGGCTCATCGAAGCTCTCATGCACATCTCGAAGAAAGAGAACGACCGTGCGAGAGTAATTAATATCGTGAATACGGTGAGACCGCTGTAGATGTAAATGCATGTGTCTCTGTCCAAAGGGCGCACATATTTTTCTGTTCCGTGTTCGGTCTCAACAGTTTTCTACACACAAAAATAACTTCGGTCAGTTTTAATTCTCCTCTGCCCAGTCACGAGCTTCTCAGAATATATTGAGCCAATAAATACAAAAATTATAGCATGATAGGACGGCCAGAAATCACATGACAACGAATTAACTCACATTCTCATTCTCACGTTCCTCCATATTGACCCACTCAGCGATAAAGTAATCACCGCCACTAGCGGCTAGTTGAGCAGCAGCACATAGAAAAATTACCATTGTTACCACGAACCAATTGCCACCGGCTCGTAAATACGACGAATAAACGTGTCCACCGATACTCCCTTTCGTCCGCGTTTCGGCAACCTTTAACGAATTAAAAAAAAAAAACCCCGTTTAATGAGCATGGCTACACACAACAACAAAATTTACCATATTAAAAGCAACATCGCCGCTTTCAGATGATTAGAATTTGATGAAATCTGCTGAGCACACTCTTTAGTATTAAATCCAAGGACCATTCGACAAATAAAAAATCGTAGAAAATTCAAATCTAATATGAGATTTTCCCCTCAACCCGAAAGAATATTATAACCGAAATTGATTACATTCTCATCATAGTGTCGTATGTAGCCAACCTCCTTAACACGTTTATCTCTTCCGATAATAATGATAATAATAATAAAAATGAATATTTTTATGGGGAGGAAATTTTGTCTCATTACTTCGTCGGGTCCGTTCTGCTCGCCAGTCTCAACAGTCATAAAAGAGCTCAATGAAGTGATGCTCGTGTGTCGAGAGTTACTTCGACTCGGCGGCGCCGATAAATTCTCCTCCTGTTGCGATTGAACTTCGAGCAATCGACCAAAATCGACCCCCATCGCTGCCAACTGTACGTAAGTTCTGCAAAGGTTTGATAGATAAAGATTTTGCTTTGGATCGCTGGATGGTTTAGATACGGAGAAAGGAGCAATATGAAATTTTGAAATTTTGATTTTTACTCCTCTTATCTCTACGGAGGATCGGTGAAAGTGATTTTTATTTACCCTTCGGCTTGTATGGCTCCGTCCTTAAGGACGACGATCCAATCGACATTTCGGAGGAATTGCAACTGATGCGTCACTAGAATTCTCGTTTTTCCTTTCAAATGTTTTTCTATGCATTCCTCGAACATGTGCTTACCAACATGGGCATCAACCGCGCTTAGAGGATCGTCCAATAAACATATCGGTGCATCCGCGTATACCGCTCTCGCTAAATTTATTCTGTAAACGTGAAACTGTTTAGTGAATAAGAGAGAAAGATTGAAAGGGAATGGCGCTGGTTATTGTTGGATTTTTAATTTACCTTGCACGTTGACCACCGGACAAACTGATTCCTCGCTCTCCAACGATCGTTTTATCCGCGTAAGGTAAAAGAGCAAAGTCTCGTTTGAGCTGACAAACCTTCACGACTTTGTCGTAACGACGCTGATCCATTTTTCTACCAAATAGTATATTTTGTCTCACCGAACCGGCGAAAAGCCACGGCTCTTGACTCGCGTACGAAATGTGGCCATTGACCTGTGTCAAAAATTGAGGAATTACTCGACAGAGAAAAAACGCAATTCCTCGATTATGAAAATCACGCCGAACAACATAATGTTCTGTATAATTTCGGTATTCAAATTTTTCAATACTCAACGCACTTCTACGGTGCCCAAATGTACAGGCAATTCCTTTAAAATGACATTCAGTAAGCTGGATTTTCCAGATCCGACTTGGCCAACGACAGCAACTAACTGGCCTGGATTGACTTTGAAATTAATTCCACGTAAGGTATCCTCGCGATCAGTATTCCGCCACTTGGCGTGACAACGATCAAGAATGACAGAGCCATCACCACTGCTATGTTCACGAAGGCTTCCCATCCCCGGCTCCTCGTTGCCTTCAGTTTCTCTCTTCTTTTCTTCTACCACCTCAGACTCGACGTTCGTTTTTTTATTCTCATTCATATCGTTCACTTCCTCGTACATCATGAAATTTTGCAACCGCTTGATTGACACAAACGCTTCGGCCACCTGCGTTATTCCTTAAAACAAATCATGCATACGTTATCTTCCGGATATTCCAGAATTTTTCCTCCCCCAACTCCCACATCCAAAGACGTCAAAGTTTCAAAAATTTTTCATTACAAAATGTATTTTTCATCTCAATCCTCCAAATGAGTAAAATTCCAAATTCACAATGAAAAATTATGACTTTTTGTTCGTAATCAACGAAAAATTCGAAAAAAAAATCAATTTTCGAGAAAAGAAATGAAATAATTGAAATAGTTGAGACATTTAGAAACACGACAAACAGGAATGGTATTCGCATCGTTGATAATTACCTTGTGGGAAAAATACCGTCATGGTTTGTCTCAATATGTTGTAATAAGCCGTCAATATGAAGACTTTTTCGGCAGTTATATTTTTGTGGTCCAAAACGTAAGCGAGAACAGTTACGAAAAGGGATAACCTGGTAGTGAAAATAATGAAGGACATGATAACTCCTCGGATGTACGATGTTGACCTGATGACATCGATCTCGCGTCTGTGAATAGAAATATCGATTACAACGAATTATATTTGTCCTGTTCCGATTTCATGAGGTGGAAAGAAGAATAGCGTGAAAAATACCTCCGAGCATTTTCTATCAAATTGCTGAAAGGGTGTTCCCACGTGTACATTTTAATAGCTTGTATGCCGGATATTATTTCATTGGTCAAGCGAACCCTCTCGTCGGTTCTTATGGCAGTTCGTAATCGAAGAACGGACGATTTTTTGCCGAGAAATCCTGAGGAATAAGAAAAAAGCGATAAATCGTTACGCAAAATATTTCGATGTCTATCCAGCACGTTAGGGATTACGTCTACATGCTTTTCATGATAATGGCGTGCTTGATAACTCGAAAGAAAGTAGATATTTATCTCAAGACCGTGTGTGAGCGCTCAAAGCTTTTGGACATTGATCACTCACATGGCAGTCATTGCAGTATCCGAGCAACCGGCTCGACCACTCGAAATGGGAACGAGATGAAAAAAGGAGAGATGGTAGATGGCGGTGCAATTACTCGACTAACCTTGAAGCGGTATGAACATTAAGAGTGACGCAACGCCAATTACCGCGGCGACTCCAACTTGTTGGTACATGAAGTAAGTCACAACAATTGTCTCGAGGGGTCCGATCCAAAGGTAATGAAGGAATATAATTGCAACGTCGAAGCGGTTGACATCGTTCGACAAAAGATTGACCGCTTGTCCAATGGTTGTTTCGCCCAACGCTGTTTTTGATAGCTTCAATGATTTCCGATAAATCAACGAGCAACAAGCAACACGCATTTTCATTCCCATATGCAAGATTGCCATCATGTAAGGATGTACGACGAAAATATTTATCGCTGAGCACAATACAATGCCACCCGCGAAAAGATAAGCGTCTGACGATGATGGATTCTCTCCGGAATAAAATTGTAACAGTCGACCCAGGAACAACGGCTGCAAAACCCTGCAATTACCAAAGAGTTTTATAAAATATCAGTTTTTATTAGTTCTGAGTAACACGGGAGTAAAAACTGTATTTCTAACGTGCTCATTCTTCACGCAATGCGACGAGATCGAAAACGAGCCCAATTTTCATGATCTGAAAATATTTTCTTCTCAATTAATCCAAATATTTTTTGTTTGGGTTTGTTTGGCTTGTTTATTTCATCGAGTTTCCATTATCGAACATTCATCTTCTGCGATTTTATCTTTGACCTTTCAATAACTCTTTGTTATCAAAAAACAAAGAAAATTGTGCATAACTCAACGTTTTTATCGTAACTGAGGATTATTTCGCTCTATAGAGAAGCTCGGGATCGTTTTCAATCTTGTCGTAGATTTTACGGTCGAAAATAACATCTAGTGGTCTGAGGATACTCAACAGCTTCCCACGTCAAATCGTCTCGCATGAGAAAGCCTTTGTTTGATTAATTCGCAAGATTTTTACTTCAAATTGGTCATTTAATTTATTTTCCCTCCAACGAAGCAGTTGCCAATAAAAGAACGAATAAAAAAGGCTTTCCGAGAGGATGATTCCACGCACGATGGCCCATGGATTTCATTACAACTCATAAAAAAGTTAATTCAACGACTAAACCATGAAATGTTCTAATTTTCTCGTACACTAGAATAATAAAATAAAAATGCAGATTAAAATGGTGGTTAGGGAAATCCTCAATTCTGTTCTAATCAAACAAACAATTTTTTTGTTTGAGGAAACGTTCCTCAGCAACGGTGCTGGAAACCCCATGTCATCAATGTCTTATTAAGATTTTCAGGATAACTTTTTTATGATGGAAAAGATATAAATTGAGCCTCTCAAAAGCTGAACTACACGTACAGTCCCGAAGTAATTAGTGCGCCAGGGGTTTCACTGATTCTTTGGGAATGATGGCGCAATCTTCGATAATCATGAAAAAAACATCAATTCGAAAATATCTCATGCACACATCGAGCCTGATAAAACGTAAATTGAAGATGAAGAGGGCTATAACCCTTGTAGACAAGGATCAACGTGACTAGATAACTGTACGCGTGTAAAATGGTGCCCCGTTCGATAATTTCTTGTTTTTTTTTCAACAAAAACTCAGAGATTAACCAGATAGGATAAAAATATCGTTGGACAAGCCCCACATCCTTCCGTAGAATAAAAATGACGTAATCTTGGCATGGAAACCCTAACAAAAAATGATCTGGTGTGTGAAAAAATACTAAAACCAAATCGACACGAAAAATGGTCATAATTTTCAAAATTCAATAAATAATTAATGGAAAAAGCCTTTTCCGTTGAATCTCAATGTTGCAAACTTTAGAGTAATAAAAACATTCATTAATATTCAGCTCGAGTGCGAGCGAATGTAAGAGAATAATTATAAATGGATGTACAAAATTTATCAGAGAAAATAATCGAACGAATTATTTCAATGAATATCGAATTAGTTGAGAAAAATTGGCAAAAATATAGTTAGGAAATCGAGCAACATTCCATGGTCTGTTTGTCGATTATTAGGAGAAAGGTAGTCGAACAGAATGTGAATGATTTGAGGGGTATTGTACAAGTTTTACTAGTAGTGATAGTCATGAAGTTCTCAGTTACTACGTAAATTCCGTGCTCGAGGTGTGTGTGGAAATGGATTCTATTGTTATGAATCGGTATTGAATAGAGAAATTTGGAACGAAGCGAAAATATGTTAAATATTAAAGGCGAATAAATAGTATTTAATAAACGGGACAGAGCTCACGCGATCGGTTGGATCTCAAGAGACAAAATTGTTATGTTTTGGATTTATTTTCTTCCAAGGTTATAGAAGGGCTTTCGCGTTTCAAGGACTTAACGATCTTGTGGCATCTTCGCTTTTCTCTACTTTTGCATCGCCGAGACTCGCTGATCCATGAATTGGCGGATAACGCAATTTTGCCATGTTGTAGCTACGGATCAGCAGGCCGAGGAACAACGGTTGAAACAATCTGCATATACACCAAATTCGAGCAATATTTAAACTCACTTTTTCATCTCAAAACTATCCCTTTCGAATAGGTTCGCGAAAATATTCTAAAAATTACTTTGAATCGACTTTACAAATATCTTATTAACCCTTAAAGTATTTTTCGTGACCCTCACAGTCACACAAAGAAGAGGACAAATTTTTCTGTCACTTTTACGTATTTTTTAATGAGACAGACCGGTTGCTTCGGCAATGAGATCAGTCAAGGTAACTCCTGATATACGCTAGGCCAATAAGTGCTAAATCTACATACTCATTCTATGTCAAGTTCAATGCACCATTGAAACGTTGTGAAGCTCAATTTGCCTGACATTTTTATCTTTCAAATAGAATAATATTTCTAACGATAGATCGGAAAACTATCGGATGCACATTTTTTAATGGCACGTTTTCGTTGAGATTCTCCAAGGAATAATTAATATTTTCTAGTCCAAACTCATTTTTTTGACACGTCACAGCAATTCGTTCTGGAACAATTTTTTTTTGGTTCAAAAAATTTTCTTGTGAGAATAAAATTAGGAAATTCATTGGTTAATGGTTATTTCTATGTTTCTGCATTATGAAGATTGGCTGATATGCAAATTCACTGACTTTCAGCATTAAACTTGATATTGAATCTTTCTGGAGGTTTTGCACTCGTTTGACCGTAGCATTACAGTTAATTATCTCGACAAATATATTCTGCAGTGACTCGGTGTTCCAATTTGGGTTTAATCTTTGTCCGGGGTATTGCGTTCCTTAAGTACATACTTTAAGAATTGAGCATGTCTGCTTCGGAAGCATAAATATTAGTCATTGAGTCGAAAATCGTTTTCCGCCGAAAAAAGAGAAAGCAATTTCCCTTATTCATAGATCGCAAATGTCGTTTTCACTAATTTGACGCTTACCGGGACATTCGGTATGGACAAGAATTAATTTTGGGCGAGGAAACCATTTTCGCTGGCACTGTTGACTCAAATACTTTCTCAAAATGTACTCAACGACTAGAAAATTGTTCAGACTTTTCTCTGCCATCCTTATGCACGAAACAAGAATTTGCACTATGAAATGAATCATGTTTTAGATTATAAAAAAGAAGTTCGGGGAGAGCTTACCTGAGAACAATTTCCATGATGGCCAAAGCGATGCCATAGAGCATAATTTTAAAGCCAAAAACTTTGGTCAAGGCTCTCATCAAGCTGGGCTGAAGTTTTTTCGAGATTTTTTCAGTCTTCCCATCTTCCGAGTTTTTGCTCGGTCCTTTTTTCTTGGAACGGCTATTTTTTAGTCTTTCGACGCGTTCCAATTCGGCTTCCCAGGCAGCACTAATTTTTTCGCCCAGAACGCTGCTCGTGTGTTCTTTTAGTGGTCGAGTAAGATCTTCGATCTCGAGATCTCTCCGATAGCCGACCCAGAAGGTCTTTAGAACCCAGCTGCGGAAGGAATCCGCAAGGGAGACGGAAATCAGCAAAGTAAATAAATTGAGGGCAGAATAAAATGAAAGTTGGGATGTTTGGAATACTCGAAAAGATTTAGACACATTTTTTTACTTACGTAAATGTCAAAACACTCAGGGGATTAGCATTTTCCCTGGGATTCTTCTTTTTCTCGATCTGTACTTTTCCATCCATTGTAAATAAATCTGGTTTCTGTCTTGGGACGAACTAAACTCGCACCGTAATAGTGATTCGTGACAAAACGTTTTTATTTCCTTTTTGTCTCAATAATCGGCAGACATATCCAAAACCAGCCGATGCCCTTGGCCGCGAGGAGTGAAAAAAATCTGGGATTTCGCGACGTTACGAAATTGTCGAACCGCCTTTTTCGATTATTTTTTTTACGTAACTGTATGCATCGATTCTCCGAAATTTTAGGCTAATTGAGAGGATTTTTTTTCGTTTCACTTTCGTTCGCGAATAATTAATTGACTTTTCAAACTGGAAATTTAGCGAGCGCGTATTTCACGCGTTGGTTACATCTTCCGTATGTATATGTACATTTCATCTCTCTCGATATTACTCTATAGTATATGTTTACTCTTCTAAAGCTTAATTTCGCGCAATTGGGAGGCACACGCGCGACTAAAATGGCCTTTGAAGCCTGTGATTCAATTCGAGTTTAATCATACGTCGCTCACGTTATATATGTGTACTGCTTTATGTAGAAAAGAAAAAAAAACAACACGCATTTACGCAACTGTTGCGCGGCACGTGAGCGCAACTACTGAGCGAGGATGACGAGTGGACACTGACGCGAGCGAGACAGTCCCCGGCAACTTTACTTAGCTACATCTGCTCAGCCACCGGTTTAAAACCATCGTGTTACCCCTTCCTCGAGTTCATTGCAAGTATTTGCGAGACATCTGGTGTTAGATTTCGAACTATTAGTGGGGTGTACAAGCATTTACACGCGTACGAGACCCGTACATGTTTACCCAGAAAAATGTTGAAATGCACCCTCGCCACGCCTCCGTCTCAGAACCCAACAGCTCCTGTATCTAACTGGTAATCCGTTGAAGAAACAGATAACCGTGTCAGCTCGCGCCATGCATGTGTGTATTTGCGTATGTGTATGATTTTTTAATGGAAATATAGGTTGACGCGTTTTTGAAAAATGAGCTCGAAGGCTTATGTAACGGTAAAAAAAAGCCATTCTCGAGTATGCCAGCCGCGCGCGGCGATAACCTTTTTTTCGTCCAAATAATATGATCGATTATTACGCCCGTCCGATCACGACTTCGTTTACTTTATTTCTGTGGGGGAATACACCGGTAAATACAAAAAGTTACTACTCGCGAAAAACTTAGCCTTCGATTCTTACTGCAATTATATACTGTGCGTCAGAATTTCATTCTTTGACTAGAGACTTACTGCACTTTTCCGAGCAAGCAAGTATAACTTTATTAAAAGCCTCGATCGAAAACAAAAGATTATAGACAGAAACTCGAACCGTTCATAACGTAAGTGCACTGCAGGCATTATTAGTTCGCAAACCACTTACACTTAAGGTGATCCTTTCGCTGGCAGGCTAGACTCGAATCACATTCGGGAATAGATCTAATCATCGAACTCAACGAAATATCAAACACTTACGTTAGCGCGATATATACTTGAAAAAAGAGCCAAGATGATAAAAATAATTCAATTACAATATCTTATTGATTAGGTTCGATTTGGCAAGATCAGCTGTTCGATTCCTTCTTATTAAGAGTCCGTCACGTGAATTTAACCTCTTCGACGTCAATATATATGGAAAAACGTCTGCTTTTATATTTCGTCGACGCGCTGGTACAAAATTTTTGGTTTCTGTCCATAAAAATTAGAACATGCATTGTTACAATATGAAAAATCGCTGAATCGAATAGAAAATATGGTATGGAGGTTAAGAATGAGCTTTGAACTGAAACGAAGATTATTATGACTGGAATCCTTCGATATTGCCCTCAAGAACGTAAAAATTTATCGATATTCGGTAAAAGTGGGGAACTCAAGATCGTATACTCACTGCCTACATACACTTGAATATTTACTCGTGTCAAGTATCGCGTTTACATGATGGAAGAAGGATTGTTAGCTATATCTATAAAAAAAAGACGACACAATCATTTTTATCTTTTTCCTCGTCATCGTCTGGCGTACATGTGCCGAGCAAGTTTCTGAAATTTCAAAGATTCGACATGCTCGTGGTCTCCAATTCGTGTGATGGTCTCATCGGGAGCATAACGGGAGTTTTTAGGCACGGTAATTCCCCCAGATTGCAAAAAGCAAGAATAGACGTGAACAAATTCTACTAATGAATTTGCGCTGCGTTAAAACGATAAATTTCGATTAAACAAATTTAGATAAAACTTACCAAGATGTTGAGTTTCAAAAGGTCGATTCCACTGTTTTATTCGTACTCGCGACTGACTTCCACGTTTTCGTCCGATTTGCAAAAGGTTTATCCACTGCCGCCCCTGCCCCCCGTAATGCACGTACAGTCGACTTGCTTTTCGCTGACTTCATTGTCGCAATATTATATAAATATTATAATAAATAAATAATATATTATATTAATATTATAATAAATAAATAAATTAATAAATAAATTAATTAATTAATAAAACTGTCAAAAATTTCGAAAAAATGACCTGAATTGAAAACTCAATATCCAAGGTCCTTTACGGCTCCGCGGTCACCCATCCAAGTAATGGATTAGCCGGAAGCGGCTCAGGCATCGATTTGAGATTTTTTTCGAGGACTTT
Organism: Campopleginae sp. 14b; assembly: GCA_030522525.1. Lineage (NCBI taxonomy): Eukaryota > Metazoa > Arthropoda > Insecta > Hymenoptera > Ichneumonidae > Campopleginae sp. 14b. The sequence continues at coordinate 249,410 of JAPYYS010000034.1, read as the reverse complement.
TCAGAAGCTTTTCGACGAAAATGTAAAGAAAAAAAAGACAAAATGATAAGAAAGACGTGGAATATGTAAATAAATATTCGGATCTATATTTCAATAATATTCGTTGACAGTTTTGCGGCGTGATCGTTCAGGCACTTGTCTTCCAAACAAATACACAGCAACCGCGGCTTACCAACGATTCCGTAACATCCACACACTTTGCGTTATCATTCATGCCAATAAATAATGTATAATAATAAAAATAAAAAAAATCCACTTTGCTGTACTCGAGCACCCGCTCGACCGATGTCATTTGATTTTCTAATTCCGCACTCTGTCGCATTCCCCACTGGAACATTCCAGTCAATCCCATGCTCTGGGTTATCGCGAGGCCAACGTCTCCACCCGCCATCGAAGTAGGATCGTTGGGATCGCCAAGCACAAGGAAACTCAGTGTCACAAGTGCGATATATACGAGACAATAGATGTCCAGCCAGAAACCAAAGGCTCGAGACGAAGCGATGAACATGTACCAAGCGGAAGAGTGAAGATCTTGATGGTGATCGAATTCTTGGGTTAAAACTTCGCCGGCGTCGAAGGAACGTATAGTCACGAGGCCCCCGAGCGTCGCGTTCAAGTGACCGAATACGGGCGAGCGCGCTGCAATAATAATTCGTCATTCATTAATTAATACCATCACAATTTCCATCCAAAATGTATTTTCTTCTCAAAGTTCCAATATTTCTTTGAATTATTGCAAAACAACTTACTGACTCCTTCCAGGCGTTTGACACTTCGACTCGTTCTTACATAAACGACACGTAAGAAGTAGAAAATGGCTGCAATCACAAAGGTTGGTATCATAGGCCAAGGATTGGCGAGACCAACGACAACAATGATGCCGAGAAGTGCTAAGCCGATTTGTACGCAATTGATCATCGCTGTGGGCAACATTTCGTCTATAGCGCCCATGTCTTTGGAGAAGCGATTAAGCACGCGACCTGACGTGTTTGTATTGAAGAAATACATAGTCGCACGACTGATACTCCGGAACATACAATCGTGAAGTTTCATCGAAGCTCTCATGCACATCTCGAAGAAGGCGAACGAACGTGCGAAAGTAATTACAATAGTGAGTACGGTGAGGGCGCTGTAGATGTAAATGCATGTGTCTCTGTCCAAAGGGCGCACATATTTTTCTGTTTCGTGTTCGGTCTCAACAGTTTTCTACGCACAAAAATTTCTTCGGTTAGTCAAAATTCTCGTCTGCCGAGTCGCAACCTTCTCAGAATATTTTCGAGCGATAAATACAAAAACTAGAGCATGATAGGGCGCCCGGAAATCACATGACAATGGATTAACTCACGTTCTCGTTGTCACGCTCTTCTATGTTGACCCACGCAGCGATAAACCAATCTCCACCGCTCGCTGCTATTTGGGACAGGGTACATAGTAATAATATTACTAATGCCCAGAGCCAACTACCACCCGCTTTCACGTACGACGCATAAATGCGGCCCCCGATGCTGCCCTTTGTACGCACTTCGGCGACCTTTAATTAAACAAAAATACTCCGATTAACGCAACGAGCAATAAAAACGAGGAGAAATGTAAAAATTCATGAATTGGTGATTATTTTCATGGGTAACAATGTTTTGCTTCATTACTTCATCGGGTTCGTTCTGCTCGATGGTTCCGACGGTCATGTATGAGCTGATTGAGGTACGACTCGTGCGGGAAGAGACTGTTCGACTCAGACGCGGCGGTGGAATAGTCTCCTCAGGTTCTGATTGAGCCTCGAGCGATTGACCGAAAGCTACACCCATCGCTGCCAGTTCGTCGAAGGTTCTGGAATATTTAAGAAAAAAGATAATATTGTGCTCGAGATCGTGGACCATTGAGAAGGTACGAAGTAAAGGACGATTTTTTCGATCACATAGATAAAGTATGTTTTGTTATTTACTCACCCTTGTGATTGTATTGCACCGTTATTAAGGACGACGATCAGATCGACGTTTCGAAGAAATTGCAACTGATGCGTCACGAGAATTCTTGTCTTTCCGTCCAAATAGCCTTCTATGCATTCCTCGAACATGCGCTTTCCAACGTGGGCATCAACCACGCTGAGAGGATCGTCGAATAAACATATCGGTGTATCCGCGTATACCGCCCTCGCTAAATTTATTCTGTAAACGTGAAACTGTTTGGTAAATAAGAGAGAAAGATTGTAAGGGAATGGCGCTGGTTATTGTTGGATTTTTAATTTACCTTGCACGTTGACCACCGGACAAACTGGTCCCTCGCTCTCCAACGATCGTTTTATCCCCGTAAGGTAAAATATCAAAGTCTCGTTTGAGCTGACAAGCCTTTACGACTCGTTCGTAACGACGATGATCCATTTTTCTACCAAACAGTATATTTTGTCTCACCGAACCGGCGAAAAGCCAAGGCTCTTGACTCGCGTATGCAATGTGGCCATTGACCTGTGTCAAAAATTGAGGAATTATTCGACAGAGAAAAAACTCAATTCCTCAATTATGAGAATCACGCCGAAGAATACGTGCAATACGGAAAAACCCATGATTCCTTATATCAGTTACGTCAAACATTTTCATTCCTATCCACGTCTGAATACATTTTGAAGAAAAAAAAAACGACCAAATTTTTTTGTTTTTTCTTTTCATGATTGCGTTTGTATCTGAATAAATAAGTAACGTGTTTCCGGCTCAACAGTTTTCTAATTTTTGCATGCGCCCATTTTCATTAAAAATCAAAGTTTTTGATCTTGCCATACGCTGTTTTTTTTTTTGTTCATTCATAACATCAAAGTTTTGATATTAAAATCTCGTTGATTTTTCCTTTTTTAATTAGCGAGATCGGAAAAATCGTAGACGCATTGAAAAGACTATTTTTTTAAATCAAAAGCCACGACGAGAATTTTTTATAATGATGTCATTTCGATGAATCTAATTGCGAAAAAAAATCGTATGATCCTTCCGGAAAAATGCAGAACCATTGGTTTTTCATAATTCTGCGTTAATTTTTCGGAATTCCATGGGAAAATAAAATTTGTGTGAGCTACAGAGAAGTGGGGAAAGTTTTGGAAAATCAATTAGTGCATTTGGCTATAATTGTAGTATCTCAGGACGTACATTCGTCACGTAAGCCTGAAAGGAGGAAAAAGATTAGTGAACAAACCTTGGAACGGTATGAACATTAAGAGGGAGGCGACGCCAATTATAGCGGTGACTCCAACTTTTCGGTACATAAAGTATGTGGCAACGATAGTCTGAAGAGGTCCGATCCATAGGTAATGAAGATATACGATTGCAGCGTCGAAGCGGTTGACATCGTTCGACAGAAGATTCACAGCTTGGCCAATGGTCGTCTCACCCAACGCTGTTTTTGACAACGTCAATGATTTTCGATAAATCAACGAACAACAAGCTATTCAAATTTTCATTCCCTCGTGCAATATTGCCATCATCTGCGGATGGATTATAAAACCGGAGAGCGCCGAGCACAATATTACATGGCCTGAGTACAAATAAGCGTCCGACGATGATGTATTCGCTCCGGAATAAAATTGTAACAAATCTCCCAGATATATCGGCTGCAAAGTCCTGCAATCAGTAACCAGTCGAATTAAATATTAATTTAATTAAATATAATAATAAAACAAATATTAATTATTATACATTAAATATTAAAGTTTACGATCCAAACACGAAAAATTCCAATGTGCACGAAAAAAAAGAATAAAACTCGAAATTTTAATAATTACGAGAATTTCCAAATCTCTTATAATCTAAACGACGATGAGGGAACCTTTTTTTTTAATCGAATTTTGAAACCCCCGTTTTAACCATGTCTTAATGGGATTTGCAGGAGACATTTTCTACAGTGCTTAGAAATCAGAGTCTCGTGAACTCTGAAACGAACGTTACGTGCCAGAGTAATTAGTGCCAGCAGATTTTTACGATTGTTTAAGTATGAGAACGCGATTTTGACAGCACGATAACCTCGAACAAGAACCAAGAAAGATTCTCCCTTGCGATAATTTTCCCGACCTTTTTTTTTCTTCGATTCGATGCGATCAAGGTCGACACATGTTTCGATTATATTTTTTATTAAATGCTCAATTTCTAAAAAAATGGAGTGGCGGGCACACGCGGGCATGCCTGCGTCTAAAACGGCCTTTCGAGCCTTCGATCCTGTACGATCTCGATTCTTCGCGTTATATGAATATCCTCGTAAATCCAAATGATTGAAAAAAAAAAATAACAACAAAAAATATCGGGACAACTGTCACGTGGCACGTGAGCAAAGATACGGAGCAAGAACGACCAAGACGAGGACACTAATTCGAAACGGTCTCGTAAATGTTGCTTCCCCACTTTAGCCCTTGAGTTCGAACGTTTCCCAGCCCCGAGCTTTTCGGAATCTGACCAAAACCCATCTGGCCATATGGTGTCGAATTTTCAACTGTCGTTGGCCCGCCGGCGATGGACATTGAACACACGCGTGTATGTCACGCGTACGCATCTCCAAATTGAGCCCGCCAATATGACTGTTTCGTATCAGAAGCAAACAGTTGCCTAATCTGGATGATGATTCGGTCAAAATCGAATAAGCCTTTTGGCCATACGTCACTTATTGAAAATCAATAAAGATTCGCATCTTTCAATCCGGAAGATTTTTATATCTTGTCATTTAACCTGCAAATTTAATTGCAATGTTTCATGACATGGCACTTTTTTGATAGTCGATCATTTATAAATCTCATTGAATACGTCACGAGATTATTTCCACCTGAAGCTGATGTTCGTAAAAACAAAACAATATTTTCGTTTTTTTTAATTATTTTTATTTAATACGATCAATTGATTTTTTTTCTGGTCAATATTAAAATTTTTGTAATTGAAACTGACGTTTTGCTTTTGTCTGTCAGCAAAACTCAAGATTCTCCTTACAAAATTTTTATTTCCCAGAAGATTTTCCCTTCGAACAAAATTCGGTTTTTAATTTTCGATTTTTTCTATATCTCGATCGAGCATATCTGAAAAATAGTGGTAATCGTAAAGGCATTTTTCGGGTTTCCGGGCTCGAATGGTGACAACGCCATTATTTTATAATATTTTGATTAAAATAAGGCGATAAAAATTTACGTAACGACGGAACTATAATTATTCCACGAAAAAAAATCGATAATCATGTTTTTTAATTTGAATTTATGAAATGATCCCTCAATGGACATTGACGTGGACTAATCAAACGTAGAAATTTGGAGGTGCCATGTTAATTAACGGGAGCACGTGTGCACTTGTTGTAAAAAAAATGGCGCAACGTGATAATCGTTTTGGGGAACGAACGTGAATTGCAATAATGAAATGTGAAATTTGTTCAGTCATCGTGACTGAGAGACTCGCGCAAATAAGCGGGGCCGAAAGCGAAAAGTTGCCCCATCAAATTTCGCTAAATAAATTGGGGCGCCTAGTCCTCTAAGAAAATATTCGTTAACTATTATTTCATGTGATCCCCCCGATGATATTCGGACGGTCCTGGGTTGGATTATCATCGATTTTCACGTGGAATGCTCTCCATGCGTAAGAGACATCGTGACGAGTGAGCGCTTATGAATGAAAATTCGCAGCGAGTATAAGCTTCGATGGCAAGTTCGCACGATCAGATAAAACTTAAAGCATATAACGATATGACGCTAGAGAATGACTGCCATGGCCAGAGGATCGACCTTGACAAAAGTTTACTTCAAATGCAGATCCACATGACACTGAAGTTGGCAACTTTGGGCTCCAACGAAAAATACAATTTTCTTTCAATTTTTTCATTAATTTTGCTTTCTATTTTTTTCTTGAATCTTCTTTCATTTTTTATTGCGATTTTTTCTTCAATTTTCTTTTAATTTTTAGTTCAATGTCAAAAATTGTAAGAGTTTTCGTATCGATTTTGTCTGTCGATCTTGAGAAAAGATGATTTTATTGTCTCGACTAAATATTGGATGAGAATCGTGAGATCTGGTCAAGAAAGAGCAGAATTTCGTTGCAGTTCCGATCCAAAATCAATTAACGAGACGCATGAAAATATACTTTTTCCTTAAGATCGTGATACGAGCATCTTAATGGCCAGTCGATGTTATTAAACGTATGTCATTTAGATAGGTTATCGAGCGAGATGGAATCGGATGAATTTCGAACTTTCCATCATTCCGACCCCTGCATTCATGCAACAATTACCGATTAATTAATGAGACGATAGAATTTCATTCGATCGAAAGAGACAAGAAAGTTATAACATATATATTTTATAAGGACAATTGTGTTTGTTCATTCATCAAATTTTCTACACTTGTTATTAGGTCTCCCGGATATATGGTTACGATGCAATAATCTTTTTTCTAATCGTCTCGTAATACATCGTCTGCTGTATCACTGTTCACAGTATTGAATCGAAACGCATGACGTGGTTATATCCTCATTTACTAATTTTCGGTGCCCCGGAGTGTAAGCGGTAAAAAACTTGATACTTTGAGGAAACTGGCACGTTCCCAAGATACACTTTTTGTAATGTAATGTGATCTTTATCGATTTTAACGACTCAGACTAAATATAAAGATAGGAAGTAACGAGTCAATCGATAATACGATTTTGTGCTTACGAATTATTGATGTTGTTCAGAAATATCGACACGACGATCTCTCGCACTAATTTCTTTAATATCCTTGAAAATTGGAAAATTTAGCTTAGTGGATTGTTCTGTGAGATAATGGAAAAAGAAATTAAACGATTAATGAGATTCCATAGCAGGCTGTCCTGCCCTTTTAATTAGCCAATTGGACGACCCTGAAATAATTAAATGACCAACGATATCCGATGTGAACTAGAGCCGGAGTTTTTTTCTGTTTCTTTCGTTTTATGACTCGCCGAAAAAAATGCCGATTTTTCATGAGTATAAAAAAAAAATAAAACTCGTCAGCTAAAATGGAAAAATCCGAAATATTTTGCAACAATCGACACCACGACCTCACAGTGCGATGGAACGTACAAGAAAAAACAAGTCAGTGTCGTGTGGCATTGGAAATGCTATCAGGTAAAAACGCACGTAAAAATTGCGAAATCTCTGGGTCGAGTGTTTGGTTATTTTGTTTTGTGACCCAATTTGATTGACTGTTTAAACAAAGCATTCAATACTCGCTTCGAGATGTTCAATGGCCAGATGTGCCTCGTATAATTAACAATCCGGTTAGCAACCAATTTTTACAAGCCTTAGTCGAATAGTTTTTCATATATTTATCGGACGTCGACTATAAACTTCATAATTCGTTCACAAAAAATTGCAGCATGGCCTTGGCTTCTGAAAATTCTGGAAAAATTCATTCCCGAACGAAAAAAATCATCAAAATCTGCACAATAATTTGATGACACGCTAGGCAATATGAAAAATCGAAATTCTTCAGCGTAAATGATCAAAATTGCAACATGACCTTCGCTTCTGGAAAATTTGTAAAAATTCATTCGCGAATGAAGAAAATTATCAAAATCTAGACGACAAAACTCCAGAGAGTCCGAATGTACTAAATAATTGGTTAAAAACTCAAGAGTCAATTTATGACACATTAGACAATATAAAAGATCTCATTACTCCAGCGCAATGAATCCCAATTGCAGTATCACGATGCATTTCAAAAAATGTTGGGAAAAAAATTCCAGAACGAAGAAAATCGTCTCTACATGATGAACAAACAAATTCCAGGGATTTAATTAGATTTTCGATAAATGATGCTGTTATTTGCGTACGTACGTTTATCTCTTACTCGATTCTCAGGACGTATATGGGACATCAGCCTACGGGACTACGGGAACCAAGGAAGTGACTTCGAAATGTTGCACTCGGTGGTTTTGATTGTAAAAAAAAAAAAAATGGAACATTAATTCTAAGGATAAATGAAATTTGTGGCGATATTTTTGTTTAGTATACGTTTATTTCTTCATTTCATTATCTCGTTCTGTTGTCTTTCGTCTCTATCACTCGTTAATATATTGTCTCGAACGAAGCAAGCTCGTTGCAATTCAGAGTTTTCGAACTGTCTCTACTTTTGATAATTTGATTAAATGGAAAGAATCGTGAGATTCTTGTCTTGACACGTGGCTCATAAAACGCAATCGATAAAAACGGAATAACTTGGGGGAAAAGCTCATTAGTGTGGAACTTTCCTCGTGTTTGATGTGGAAACAAATGATGTGGTAAAGACTGTTTTCTTGCGATAATCACGCGGTCAAGTAATCGGCGAATAATCCGATGGCTAAGTGAGTTTTTCATAAATACTCTTTCCGAAAATCGAACATTATTCGTCTCTACGATAATTAAGTATATTTAATCGTTATTCATGAATTCAGCGAAACTGTTTCTCGATTCTGTGTGCTACGTCTCCGGAGTGCTGATCCAAATCTTTCAGAGAAATTCAATTGTGTTTTTTGTTCTTTTCAACGAGCCCAGGGAAAATAAATAAACGCGATCCCTCTCCCATGGCCAATTATTCACTTTCCGATGTTGCCTTCTCCTCGAGCCAAACAAATGTTCGAACCTTTTTATTTGAAACCGTATATAATGGTAAAAAAGACGATGCACCAAAGATAAAAGTGTTTTTCTCATTTGGGTGCTCGTAATTTTCATTAAGTCGATAACATTAACCGACGATTAAAAAATGGCAGCCATATCGTTATCAGTAATAGTAATGTTTTTGTATTTTTTGAGCTTATTCTAAATCGATAGACCGTCAGCAGGTGATGTTTGATCGAATGGTAAACGCAAGGAAACGAGATAGCAAGAAAACATGAAAAACAAAATGATTAACAAGTTTCAAAATAATGTTTTTTATTCGCACATTTAAAAAATGTTGAGCTCTTGAGATATCCGGGGGGAAAAAAAAACGAAAAATTCACTTTGGATCTTAGTACAAAAGGAATAAGTGATGAAAAGTCTCAAATAACCAACGATCTAGTTTCATGGACTTGATTAATGGATATATCATCGTTATTGGCATTATCATCGTTAAGTTCGAAGGCTAAATTTAAATCGGTGATTTCTCGTAAGATTTGTGATTCCCAACAACCTCCAAGTTAGGGGAGACTCTAAGCTGATTAAAATCGCGAGGGTTTATTCTCGATCGATAAATAAGTCGGTTTCCTTATAATCGCTGCGAGGGACGATCGATTCAAGCGGAAGAAGAGTATTGTTTTCTAAGTCTTTGAAATTCGACCTCTTTTTGCAAATACTCTTTGACGAACGGATGATCGAGATTAGAATCTTTCAATTGGCTCAAATAACGATTCGCTACTTCCGGCGGTTTGCCCATGTGTTGAGAAAGGACTATCATGTTAATAAGCGTGTCAGGATTGTTGCTATCCTTGTCGAGAGACTCTTGCAAAGCATTTTCCGCTTCCTCGTATTTAGCTTGCCCTATAAAGCAAGTTGCTTGCCCATTGAGTAGCATGCTCGTGCTCGAGTGTTTGTCAATCATTTCTTGAAAGATGTAATAAGCGTCTTGCAGTTTTTCTCCGCCGCTGCTTATGTTTACCCATGCTTGAGCCAACTGGGTCAATGTAGCGTCGTCGTCCTTCTCTTGCATCGCCCTCAGCTCCTTCCTTGCCAAATCCAAACGATCCATTTTCAAGTATATCTGCAGCGTCAATGCCATGCACTCGAGATGATCCGTATTGTGCAATATTCTCAGCGCCGACTCCAAATTCTTTTCGTGATAGTAAATCGTAGCCGCTACTATCATGAAATTGTGATTATCCGTTGTCGCGTTGTTCGCCACTTTGTCCAGTTCGCCTACTATCCCTTCCCGACGATTCGGAAATGCAAAATATTCCGCTAGCGTTTTCAACGGCTGCAGATCCCCCGGCGACGAATTGTTTATCTCATCTAGCACCACGCGAAACTTTCGCTGCGCTATGTACGCTCGGTAAAGAAATACGTCTCTGTCCAGTGTCACTTCCGGCAAAGTTGACTAAAACAATAAATACATTTTCTTTCAATTTTATCCTCTCGTTGCTTCCTCTATAAACAATGTTAAAATCCACATTTTTCAAATGCAATGAAAAATTATCATTTTTTCAAGCAGAGCGCCAAATTTTCGGAAAGTATTTGTCAGAAATTATGGGACAGAGTTTTTTGTCCTTCGGAAACTGAATTTATTTTGAATAAAATGGAAAAAGTGGATTAAATATGAAAATTATGATTGAAAAATGAATTTTTCATTTTTTCCAACAGAGAAAACTTCAGTATCGTTATTTCTATCCCTCATTCATATTTTTTAAATCATTTTCGAAGTTTGCATCATTGGAGCAGGAGGGAAAGTTTGGGCTCAAAATCATTATTCATTCATTTTTGGGTGTTTTGTTTTTATTTTCAGTATCTCTGAAAATCTGAGTTGGCAATTATCTTGTGGATAGTTTAATAATCATTTATAGTTGGATTCCAAGGATGCAAACTCCGCTACCCGACCCTAACCTCACTTTTATTTTTCGAGTATATCGTAACGCAATATGTTGGGACATTGAATAGATAAAGAAATATTGAAATTCAATGCAATTCCTTGGCTGAAATCGTATAGTACAGTCGACAAACAGGGTTGACAGTTTTTCAAGATTCAAGATGTTTGTATTCGGTTGTAACTAAATGTTGAATATTTATGAAGAATGCATCTGAAGAGTGAATCTTCGTCAAACGATCAGGACTCGGATATATAAACATCGACAGATATTGAAAAACAATTTGGTGGCTCATATAATCGAAGGATGAGAGGCAAGTAATTGAGAATTACGTGGGGTTACAAAACTCTGACAACTTGAAGGATCACCCACTAGAATAGTCCCTTTTTAATGCGAACTGTTATAAAACACAACTGTACCTTCACTTTTTGAGCTTCGTTGATGCATTGTTGATAATTGCCGATGTAAAAATGATTTTTAACGTCGAACAACTCGTCGACATCGGTTTGCTGACGTGCCATCTTGGGCCAAGTGCGTTGCGATGACGTTTCCGGTAACTCATGTACTTTATTTCACTCCCGGCGAACTCAAGTCGGTCCCACTGTCACTTTTCAAAGTGCTGGCACACAGAGGGAACGTCAAATGTGTCGAGAAGTCACGAGAATATTCTTTACAAATTCCAAGTTGACGTTTACATTTTCGGAATTGATAGATTTGTATTTATTTTTTAAGGGATTTTATGAAATTGGATACAAAGAAGAGAAACTAACTATATCGAGTCTCCTCTGCAGGTTGAACTCATAAATCTATAAAATTTGGGTTACCGCCCATTGTAATTACGCGCCTGTGCGACAGGCACGTGGCAGCATCCAGCGGCATTTTCTAGAATCTCAAGCGCTCACACTGCCCCCTCCATTGGCTCGAGCGACCGGGTACCGGAGAGACGCGACATTCGACGGGTCTCGAACGAACTATTGCTTGCAAGATTTGACCATGAACCTAATTTACCCGGTGAGCGTTACCAAGGCAACCATTATTGACAAATATAAAGAAAACCATAGGAAAAACGCGGAAACACAGTGAAAACAAGTAGTTGGAAATAAAACTTGAAAAAAATGACATAACAATGTATAAAAATCGAGCGAAAATGCATTCCCTCGTATTTTTCTATCTTTCTTTCATACGATTGTTGATTGTTAATTGTGAAGGTGAGGAAGGGGTTTTCGAATGGATCGAACCTTCGAGTTGTCGAAATCAGGAATACGATTTCTTTCATACCAATTTGTTGAAGTGTGAAAAATGTTCAATCAATTCAGTGGCGTCCAAAGACGGTTAGTCCATAACTAATTAATCACTTTTTCCAATTAGGCTTTTAATTTGTCATTCTCCCATCAATTTTCGTAATTCCCAATGAAATATCGTTTGCATGTCCACAACTTCATAATTGCTCAGGCTACGGATGCATTTGCGACGAAAAGAGTAAAACCGTTGGAACAAAAGGTGGACTTCCGGTTTGTGTTCCCTGCGGAGCGGGAAAAATTCGAACTTCCGATGAACTTGAATGTATTTCATGCAGAGACCGCGAAAAATTTTGTCGATGTTTAGGAAATTATATAAAAGGTGAATAACAATTGAAAATTATATAAACAACTAAAAAAAATCACGCTCGTATTTTTTTTTTTGTTTTTACTAAAAAGCTGTTCAGAGATGATTCTCGAAATATCGATTGAAAAAACGGAATAAAAATAAAAAGTGCGTTTGCAGTGGAGAGGAACGAGAATGGCACACTCTTGGACGAACAGCGATGTCTTCCATGTCCAAAGAACACATACGTCTCTCGCGATCGTACTCAATGTCTTCCTTGCTCTGAAATTTGGTCCGGAGACGATCGAGATGATTTTTCGCTCGATAATACTTCTTGGGATAATTTACGGAGACAGTGTATGCCAAATGACTCTCCAAAAGATTGGCCCGATTTACAAAGCACTTACACGATCAAATTCAACAACAAAAGAATCCACATCGACAGTTATTACTTCAGAAAAGAACTTCGATTCGCTTTTCACTCGTGCGAGGTAAAAAAACGTCACGAAACCTTTTTTGGTGTTTAATAAAAAGAAAAAACGATTTTTTTTTGTTTTCACCAGATTGGGGTCCAGAGAGCATGCTCCCAATTGGCGAACATGTGCTCGTTGACACTTTTCACAAAAACCAGCATATCGTGCAAGCTCTTTTTGCATAAAAACGAATTCAACGACATGCCAAAGATTTTTTATCGCCAAGGCGAGGCGACGATTATTTTGAACCGTAGAAAAATAAGTCAACGTTACTCTTTCGATCAGGGAGATGGAATAGTGAGTTTATTCTTGCTGCAGTAATCATTCGATCACGTAATTGATAAATAAACAATTTCCAGGAACGTTAGTTAATGGACGTGATTTTTTCTTTCAGAGCAATAGATTGAAGCTGCTCGTTTCCAAATTCGGACTCCGAGGGAAATTCGAAAGCATCAACGAGCCCGATTTGCCTTGTCAATTTTTCGGCAATCTTTCCTTCGGAGTTAATTTATACAAAAAATGCAGAATTCCGGCATCTGAATTGTTGAATTCGAAAATAAGATTTCTCGTACCATTTCTGGTGTATTACGACGAAACAAATGCCAATACGAAGGTTCTGCATCCAGTGCCAGTTTTCATAAAAAATATCAACGAAAACGTCGTGAGTAATTATTCGAAAATTATAAATAACGAAGCTCGTTATTAAAAATTTTCAAACTTTGATTTATCTCTGCTTGGGAAGCAGGAGGAAGACTTCACGAGATGGCAGTTGGTGAAAAGATTTTTTCCAGTCGACAAAATCACTGGCTATAGGGCACTGTCAAATGCAAAAAATTCTAGTTACTCCAAAGGCTCACAACTTCATGTTCTCCGGTACATAAAATCGCTGCATCTTGTGTGAGTTTCACTTGGATCGTTGACTAACAATCTCATGGTTTCCTGACGTATTTTCACTCCGTCTTGTTCGCTCAATCCAGTGTAAAGCTCCAAGAGAGAGGAGAACGTGGCAAAATATTTCCTCCACTCCTCGTCCTCGAATACGACGAGCTGGCGAATGAAGAAATCGTAGAAAACGTTGAAGTTTCCGTGGAATATAAAGTCAGCTATAGTTTTTCTGAGGACGACGCAAACGGAGGGATCGAAGTGAGTTTTGCTCCAAAATTACGATCAGGGCGAGATTTCATTCATGATTGATGATGTTTTTGTTGCTGCAGGTATGCATTGGAATATTCACAGGCCTCGCTGTTGCATTTTCGATGATTCAAGCTTGGAGCGAATCTCGAAGAAGTTGCAAAAATCTTGCGAGCATTTCGACCGTCGTGTCATTCGTTATTTATTCTTTGGGGGCAGTTGGAAATGTATTGCTTATGATATGCTCAGGCTCTTGTATTTATACGTTCGTATTTTACAAGGGCCAAAAAGTGGTTCATTCGTTACTGCCAGATGCAGGAAACGAATGGACTGTCAAGATTTGTACGATTGTCGCGTTCGCTTTCAAAGTAAGAATCGAGCTTGGTCAATGAAATCGATTTTTTCTTTAGTTTTTCATTGTGCGTTGAATAAAAAATCGAATCGATTGAATTTCTTCTCAGACTGTGGAAATGATGTCTCTGATTTATCATCAACGAAGGACCAACATATTTTTCATCGACTGGGAACCGGAACCCCCGAGGTTAAAGTTCGAACCGATTTCTTCGACGAACAAATGGGATTTGCCAAGATTATCGGTCGGAAACGAGGGTGGAAAATTGGGCTCGTCGAACGAGCGGAGAAAAAAGAGGCAAAGCGCTTCGGAAATAATCGGAGCTCGAAGGAAAAAGACGACGTCACCCTCGCGATCGTCGGCGAGCAGTCGGGAATCGATTGAAAATGAAATTCCCAATGATAATCCAACGGCTGGTCAACCAGTAGCGACCGTTTGCTCTGGAATAGATTTCTCCATAGACGAAATAAATGTCGGAGACAGAAATTTCATCAGCATCTGGAGAACTTGCGTCGTCGCTAATGAGTGGCTGAGAATCAAGACGAAAAGAAAAATCAGCATTTTTCTGCAAATATTCGCCACTTTGTTCTTTCTGGAGGTTCGTTCGGATCTCCGATGACAATTTTCAGCCGCAGAATTGTTCTTCTCAATATTATCGGCTTTTCAGATTTTAGGTGGTAAATATTCGTCCAAGGCCATTCCAGAACTTCTCGTTGAGCCTGACGAGACACTCTTCGTTGCCGAAAGCTTTACTCTCCAGTATGCTGTTGGAATCCTCGTCTATCTTGTTGTTTATACTTCGCAATGGTGCTTTTCCGTCTTCATTTATCAGCGATACGTGAAAAATCAACTCCAGGAGTTTGTCGATCTTTGCTCCATAGCTAACATCAGCGTCTTCATGTTGTCCCACGATTACTACGGATATTACATTCATGGAAGGTAAAAATAACATTTTAACAATTTTGGATTTCTTTGTCTCCTCGCAATTGTGAACTTTAGGATAAACGAAATGGATGTGAATTATTTTTGCCATTCGATCGAGAATTCGACCTTCATAAAGTTAACAATTTTATAACTCCACAAAATGTTTTTTTTTTTTCCAGATCCGTTCACGGATTTGCGGATACGGATCTCTTGACCTTGATAAAAGATTTGCAACGCGAAGAGTTGGATCTGTGCGCCCACCGAGGACTAATTCCCGGCACGACAGAGCAAACTTTCGTAATATCTTTGTCGCGAACGTTTCGCACTTTTTACGAGAGGCTTGTGGGTTCCGAACATTCGGTAAATAAAATGAGCTTTTTCGTGGGGACGAAATTTATACATGAGTGAATATAATTGATATTTTGAGGATTATCATTGCAGCGTAATGAGAAATTCTTGAGGAGCAATATTTCGAACGGTCCTGTAGACTGGGACGAGCGTTGGAAAATTCATTTGAAGTTAAAAAAGTTTTTGAACCGCTTTGTCGATCATTGTTACAAAAATGTTGATTACACCGTCAAGGAGTTACATTTTTTTGAGAAAATGTTTGATTTCGAGATGGCAGACGTTTATGAGAAATCTATTTTTTATGTGGGTGAGTAGAGAACATTTTTCCATCCTCAAATAATGCAATGTCCCACGATTCCCCATGACCCATTACGTTTGGGGTTGTTTTTTCAGACAATGCCTACTCTTTCGACCGTACAATGTTTCACGGAAACGAATGGAGTCTCGCTACTTTCGAGATGAACGTTTTTCTCCTCGTTCTCGTTTTTTGGGGAGATTTTGTTCTCGCAGCATTCGCCGTGCTTTTAGCTTCAAAAACCATGAGCGCAGCTGTCCGATTCAATGGAAAGAAACTCCTGGCTGAGACGACTTTCATCGATGATAGATTATTAGTCGGTTAATACAAGACTCGGCGTCTCTCAATGAGAAATCTCGAATTTAATGGAAATAAATATTAGCGCCAGTCGTAACGACAATTTTTTATTTTCCCAATGATTTTCTAGCTCTACGAATGAAAACAGACTCGCGTTACGTCCATTCGCAGTTTATTTGAATTGTAATTCAAGTTTTACTATGCGCAATATTTATTATTAATCCTTTGTTGGAAATAAGCGATAACTTTACTTTTTTCTCACAACTCTCAATGATGTCCTTCGTGGCCTTCGCCGTGTCCCTCGTCGTGATGAACATGGCCGTGATAATCTTTAATGCCAAGAGCTCTCTCCACCGCTAGAGTCACCAGAAACGCCGCAAAGCCGACCCGGAAGCCACGGAAAATCATACCCAACCATCGAGATGTTATCGTCCCATATTTGGGATGATATTTCCATACGTGGTTTCGTAACCACGGATCTTTCAATCCTTTCTTTGCTAGTTGTTCTTGGAATTTCACCAACTCCGGCGCATCCTCTAATTTGTAGACCGACGCCTCCGGAATTTTCCATCCTGGGTTGGGGTCGTGGTGACCATGACCCATGGTTCTCTACAAACAACGGAAAGACAACAAAGTCAATCGTCGATCTTGATTGATTTTAATCCTGAGGCTACAAAACTCAAAAGTGAAAATCGAGTCATGTTTTCTGCAAGACGAATAAAATTAACTTTTGAAAAAAAATAAATTTTGTATCGAATTGAATTTTTCTTTTACTACGTCTAAATTATTTTTACATATTGAGAAAAATGTCGAGTGTTCTTTTGAATTAATGAAAAGAACATGACAACTCATTTGTTTCATTTTGCAATTTGTGCTTTTGGATTTGGAATGTTATTACTATGAAAACTGAGCAAAAATTATTGGCCATCATGGGGTTATCTCATCGGGCCTGAAGGAGGCTCTGATTCAGTTGGAAAAATATCAAATGTATCAAATAATACAAGAAATGAATTTGAAAAAAATATCGATTACAGTTCGACCGAGTTGGAAAAATTGCGATGAAAGGTTATGTTCATGATTGCTGTTTCGAATAGGAGAATTGGAACTTGACGACAAATAACAATTGAAGGGAAAATGAAAAAAGTTGTTCCCGAAAATGCAGAATATCGAAGGAGTCGAAATTCACTAGCGGGCGATGGTTTTATCGCTTTTCGAAGGGCCTAACCTCAAAATGTTTGCCAATTACAATACACTAGAACAATGCCGATTGTCGGACAATGTACGATCCGACAATTCACGTAACAATACGAAATTCTGAGAGCAAAAAAAAACAAAAGATGATTATTACATAATGTATAACCTCAAAAGAACGATTTGACGGGAGCGAAAAGAAATCTCGTACAGCTGTTGGTCGAGCGGAGCCAACAGTGTGGAGTTGAGACGATAGTGGCGACAGTCACGATCGATTAAAGTTTAAAGCCTAATATAAAAGATATGTATATATACAAACATATATACGAATAATGAAAATACAGTTGTCGGACAATTCGAGAGGGAGGGAGAAACGAAGGTGTTGAAGGTGATGGCGATGAATTTGGTACGCTCCTGAAATTCGCGATAAAATATATATCGCACGCGAGGGACGTGGAGTGTGCGTTCAAGTCGTGTATGTAAAAAGTGAAATAATGTGCGGAGCAAAAGGGAAGGTGAGCCGAATAAGTGCGTGTAAACGCGTCATCGGCCAATGAAGGCCTCGCGTGTCCGTAAAAAAAGGAGAAATATTGCGTGAAAGGTGTGTGAGTGTGCTCGGTTCGTTGTAGCGTGTACCACTGTACCGTATCCGGTGGTCGGTAGCGACAGCACAGCCGTAAAATTTTTTCACAAATTTTTGTGTGCGCCCTGTTCCCTCGTCCTCTTCAGTCCCCGCATTCGCCTTACGTCGGCCGTCATATTTTTCCGAAGGAAATTCCTCCGTCGACGCGATGACACGGAAAAAGCTCCGCCATAAAATCAACGATAACTGAGTATCGTAATTAATCCAACATAAATACTTCGTTTTATGACGCGAAGAGACAAATTCGCAAGATATTTGTTCGTTCCGATAAAAGCAGAATGCTTAAAAGTTTGAAGAGTCGAGAAAAGCAGCACGACAGGAGCGAGACTCGGCCGAAGGAGTTTTTCTCATTTTCGCGGTAACACGTTTTTTTTACACGTTTTGTTTTTAACCTCCCCCACCCCCTCAACGAGGAAAATCGACGAATCTTTTTCGGAGATTCTATACTGCGGGGACTCGAGGATTTTTTTATACAAGTGACGAATTATATTTACTATCATGGCAACTACCAACGAAGAACCTCTCACTCGAGAATTAAAGGCTGAGATCGAAAGACTCTCCCAAGAATTGGATCAAGCGTCTACCGAGAAAATACAATCCGCTCAGTACGGGCTCGCTCTCCTCGAAGAGAAATGCACTCTGGAACAACGGTGCGGCGAACTCGAAGGCCTCTACGAGACAGCTCGACACGAACTTGAAATCACTCAGGAGGTTCGTCACTGATTTTTTCCTCCAATCCTTTCTACCCATCATTCGTAGTTTATTTTGACTTATCATCTTTTTCCTACTTCGGCAACGCGTTAGAGACCATCGGGTCACCCAGATCCGGTCCGATCTCTTCCTAGATTTCCATTGCCCTTGAAAAAATTTTAACAGATCGTTTTTCATTGTTTTTCAGGCTCTTGCCAAGTTCCAAACGACCACCAAACTCACTACAAAAAGTGGTATCGAACAAGAGGAGAGTCTCCTCTCGGAGAGCGCAGCACGAGAAAACTTTCTGCAGGACCATATTTTAGAGTTGGAGAATGAAGCGAAACAGGTAAAACTTTCATTGAGAATCATTGCGTGCTTCTTGTCGAATTTATGAAAAAATGCCCAATTTTCTCCAAAATTAATTTTAAAAAAACAAAATAATGAATAAAATTTGTTCAGTTGCGACACGAGTTGGAGCGAGTGCAAGCCGAACGCGACAACGCGTTGCAAGATCGGGAGGATGTTGGCAAGGATCACTTGCAAGCGGAATCAGAAAGAAAAAGTCTTCGAACAGAATTGCGAGAGTGTCGTTTCCGAGAGACTCGTTTGCTGCAGGATTATTCGGAGCTGGAAGACGAGAACATATCGTTGCAGAAGCAAGTATCGGGTTTGAGGTCGAGTCAGGTTGAGTTTGAGGGAGCGAAGCACGAGATTCGTCGTTTGACAGAAGAGGTTGAGTTTCTAAATCGGCAGGTTGAGGAATTGACGATTTTGAAAAAAATCGCCGAGAAACAAATGGAAGAAGCTTTGGAGTCTTTGCAAGCGGAACGAGAGGCCAAATATGCGTTGAAGAAAGAGCTCGACCAACGTATGAACAGCGAGTCGATTTACAATTTGAGCAATTTGGCGCTTTCGATAAGAGGGATAACCGAAGATCAAACATTGTGTAGCGACGGCGAGGACGATTCACCGGCTTTGCGGAGAATCGAAGCGGATCTCAAAACCCAAGAACCCGGCACCTCCACCGCCGGCAAACAAGTCGATCTTTTCTCAGAAATTCATCTCAACGAGCTCAAGAAACTCGAGAAACAGCTCGAACTTGCCGAATCAGAAAAATCTGTTCTCACTCAAAATCTACGCGAATCCCAACATGCTGTTGAGAAAAGCCAAGGAGAATTACAGTCTTTCGTCGCTCGTATCGTTCAACTCGCCGCTCATGTCCAATCTCTTCATCATCTACACTCCAAATTGCCTGAAAAACAGACGGAAGAGACTGCCCTCGACAAACTCTCACAGGTTCGTCGTTTCTCCTCATTGGAAATGATTTATAATTCAAAAAATGTTGATCGATCGTTTTCTCGATAATCAACGAGTGTTGAAAATGTTTCAGGCCGTAGTGCAATATCATCAATGGAGTACAATGTCAGCCCGACAAGTGGAGCAGCTTCAAAACGATTTGGCAGAGCTGGAGCGAGGTTTGACTGTATCAGACGCGACCCAACAGTTAAGGACCGAGTTGACGAACATCAGAAACCAGGTAATTCGATCTATTCCATTTGAGCGATTAAAAAAAAAAAAAAATCGTTGAAAAAAACGAACGACGTACCTAACCTCATTATTTTATTGATTAATTATTCATTTAATTACGAAATAGCCCACGCCTTTTCGAGCAGAACAACTAATTGCACGAAATTTCTCACCGAGTTTTTAAAAAAATGGCCGTTGTATCGTCTCGATGCAAAAGTAGATTTTGAAAGGACTTTATGCCGTTTCAGATTCCAGAATCAGGGAAGAGTCTTCAGGAAAAGGTTGGAGCGTGTGGCCCTGTTTTATTTTCTTTTACTTTCCATTATTCATCATTCGTTTTCCTTCTTTTTTCTCATCACCTCATTTGTTGCCTCAAACGCTGTGCTCCATATTTATCCCCATGGAAAATAAAAGTTCGAATTTCATTCAATTTTCATGAAAATTATTATTTCATTGATTTTTAATACGATTTATTTGTCCGGTCGTAAAGCCATTTACAAAAAAAAGGACCGGACTCGACGTCACGTGGATTTGAATCATTCGATTTCGTCGTCATTCTTTTCCCTCGTTTGTAAATATTTACGTTTGACACTTGTTTTTCCATGTGGATTGTTCGGACGAAATAATAATCAATCGTCACTCGTCCTTTTTCTCTCGTTTTTTCTCTAATCAGCAACGCAACTTGTACGAAATGACGTACACTATTTAAAACAAAAATTAAAAACAAATGTTGGCTTTCTCAGAAGTTGCTAACAGCGTCTACCACGTGATGCGAACGCTTTTCTCTCTTCCGATGCTGTCATGTTCTCTCCAGCTTGTACTCGTATACTTCATTCTACCAGACGAATCTGAACTTCTGATCTAAAAATACGATCTGCTCGATAACATTTCACATTATCTTTACATTAATTATGAATTATTATTCAATTATTGCATATACAGGGAGTTCTCACGATTAATTTCCTCACGAGTTATTAATTATTTCAATTTAACGAAATTCGTACTTCCATTCCCCGTACCATGAAAACGACTGCAGATAGACGACAATTCCATAGGACTGATTTTGTAGTGCGCAAGATTTCCTACAAAAAAGTCCCCGAGGGTGTTTTTCTATCTGCAATAGTTCAGCTCTGAGGGCCGATTGGAAAAGTACTTGATTTACGAGTCCGAAGGATTCGTTCAATCGGGTCTCAGGACTGAATGACGGCAGATAAAAAAATACTGCCGTAAACTTTTTTGCAGGGATTTTCATCCTCTACAACATTAGTCCTCCGGAGTTTTGCTCTATCTTTAGCCGTTTTGTTAGTACGAGCGATTATAGATCACAAATTCTTAAAATTTTTAGAATTAACAGTTCACCGGAAGATCCTGATAAAAAAACATTGCTAGACTTTTCTACTCGAAGTTTGATCATTGGTCATGAGACAGCTCAGTCACAACATGATCATAATTATGCATAAATTTTTTATTATCGTTATAAATAATAATTCATACGACGATTCACATTTGTCATGATTATTATTATTGTAATTATTATTATTATTTTTTATAATTATTATATATGAGGACTTCGATATCGTATGTCGCCAAGAAGATTGTAATCGTGTCCCCAGCTTTTAATTGGATCCTCTTTACTCGCCATTCTTCGATTATCTTCAACGTACACGAGTGTACGAAACACGTACGAGCACGGATCGTTATCGCTGTGCTTTTATTTTTCCAGAGAATGTGCTTGCGATCAACTTTTTTCAACCAGGGATGAGAAACAACTCGTTGCCAATTCTCATTACGACTCTAGTCTCGGCGGACAGAAATTTGTCCCTCGTTCTTTCGAAGTCGTTTTTTTTTTTTTTTTTTACTGCTATCTCTTTATTGAAAGTTTTCTGATTAATTGTGGATCGAAAATTTTATCTGGTACAGTTGAATTTCGAAGCAACGAGGGTCCACGAATTTTTTCTGCGGCTGAACAAATTTATATGCAAAAATGTGTGGAATCATCGATAACCATTAAATATTGAAAAAAATCACGAAACAGTGGAATATTAAAAAAATTCGTCGATTATAAATTCGATATTTTTGCACATGAATTTAATCCCATGGAGTCTCGACTGAGCGTAGCATGAATGCGAGATCTCGGTACACGAATTTCAAAATTAACCACAACCTCGCAAAGGCACGTGTGCTTGAACGACCTTCGCCTGAAATGTGCTCATTAAAAAATAGATAAAAAAAATAGAAGTCGTGCTCCGATTTCTCGTGGAATATTTCGTAGTAGACCGCGTCCTTAATCTCACGCCAGCATATGCCCGCAAGAAAAGAATGTTGTTACACAAAAACCTCTAAACCAGAAAAACTATGGCCCAAAAAATAGAAATTAATCGTTGGGCTATTTTGGGGGATTCTTTTAGCTGATGGACGCCGAGCACAAGAATTCTCAGTTGGAATCGGACATCGAGATCTTGTCGAAAATCGCTTCCGAGGCCGGCGGCTCTTTGGACTCTGCGCAAAACGACTTGCAAAATATATCCGACGAATTGGCTCAACTCTACCATCACGTTTGCACCGTCAATGGCGAAACTCCGTCCAGAGTCGTTCTCGATCATGAAAAAATCGTTCCTTCAAAACAACCGGAAAACGAGGACACCGAGGGCGCCGAAAACGACGGAAAAATCGAGTGGTTCAAAACTATTTCTAAAACTGATTTACCCATCAAAGATCTTGAGGGACTCAGCAAAGCCAAAGAGATCAGCAGACACATTGAGACTGCGATGGACCAAATCAAACATCTCAGAAGTGCCGTCGAGCACACGATCGCCATGTCCAAGAAGGGCAATCAAGCGATCGTGCCCAGCGACTTGGAATGTGAGTATAGCCAAGAAAAGCGAAAAATGAAAAAAATTTCTTTTATTTTATAATTATTTTCATTTTTCTTTCAGCTTCGGGTAACGGTAACAAAGCCAATGACGAGACAGACCTGCAGGAGCAGGTAATAAAACTAAAGGCTTTGCTGTCGACGAAACGAGAGCAAGTAGCAACGTTGAGAACGGTGCTCAAGTCGAACAAGGACACCGCGGAAGTAGCATTGACCAATTTGAAGAGCAAGTACGCGAGCGAGAAGAGTATCATCAGCGGGACTATTTCCAATTTGAGAAACGAGCTCAGGAGATTAAAAGAAAATGCTGCTACTTTTTCGAGTGAGTATCCACCGAAGAAACGAAGAACAACTCTTTTTGAAGATTTTGTTCCGCGGGAATTGGGAGCCTCGCGATGCTCGATCAATATTTCCAGATCCTGAGATGCGAAAAATATTTAAAAACTGCTTTAAAACCGAAATATCGAAAACCAACACATTTTTAACGGCCCCCGAGAGTCTCGTCAATCCCGAAAAGAACAAAATTTTCTTTTTTATTTGTCATCCGGACTTCGTTAATAGCAAAACCTTTTTTCT
Organism: Campopleginae sp. 14b; assembly: GCA_030522525.1. Classification (NCBI taxonomy): domain Eukaryota; kingdom Metazoa; phylum Arthropoda; class Insecta; order Hymenoptera; family Ichneumonidae; species Campopleginae sp. 14b. The sequence goes on along the minus strand of JAPYYS010000034.1, from coordinate 226,011 downwards.
TTCTTTTTTTCTCTCGCTGTCTTCTCTAATCCTCATTGATGATTAATCGCATCGATTTATATTCTGCCCGTTTTTTTTAACGGATCGTCAGTCTTCATTCACCTTGTATTATTAATCATGAGCACACTTACTATTGATTTGGCAGTCGCTCTTCGCTACTGTGCTAACCAATGTTGTCCTCTTCCTGCTTGATCGGTAACGCGATACTCCATTATTGTGGGTAATTCAGTTAAACGTGATAAATTCTTCCAAAATGTACAATTTCATTACTTGCTTGCCTTGTGAATTATTTTTGGGTCAAAATAATCTCAAAAGCTGGCCTTGCCAAAATGGGCTTGTTACAATATGCACACGTGTGTTTTTCAGTCAGATATTTTATTCAATGGAATTTCTCGCCCACGCAATTTTACTAAAATGTAAAAATATTCAGCGATCGATAAAACTTTGCGAATCAAAAAGTTAACGACCCATTGTTCAGACCCATTTGTTTTAGATATTTTTCGATTCCAATTTATTTTTAAAATAAAGTTGAAACGTTAAAAAAAATTTATTTTATTTTGAACGAAGGGAAATTTTTTTTAAAAATTGTCAAAAATCGATTTAAAAGATTGGTCACTCGAGCAGCATCTGCTTTTTCTATTCTACGTTTTTGCTTCAATGTCCGTAAGTTTTTGGAGACAGTTGATTTTTTTCCAAGTGTCCTGGATCGTGCAATTTGCATGGAATAAAATGACAAGGCTCAAAATCGATGAAAAAAGGGGGAGGACTTACCAAAGGAACTAGCTCGTTCGTTATGCTGGAGACTTTGCTTTATCTGTTTTTATTATTTCTGTGGTGCAATCTTTGTGTAATGTTATTACCAGCTAACAATAAAATTCCCAGGTTTGCGGGCGATGTTCGTTGCTCGTTGCGAGGAGTACGTAACGCAGGTTGACGAGCTGCAGCGTCAATTGGCAGTCGCCGAGGAAGATCGTAAGACCTTGAATCATCTTCTGCGTTTGGCTGTACAACAAAAACTCGGGCTCACCATGAAACTCGAGGAATTGGAGGTCGATCGCGAATTGAGAAACACGAGACGACATGCTTCTGGTGGAAATACTCGGGGTAGACCACGATTGACCCAACAAACTAACCGTCCTCACATGGGACGAGATTTCTTCTAGAAGATGCTAAGGATGTGGAGCAAGGTTTTTTAAAACAAGATTCGACCAACGTCCCCAATGCAGTTCGTTGAGGAATCAAGTAAAAAAAAATCAGCAGAGCGGGTCAAATGTTGGAAGATTTTCCAAAAATCTTGTCTCCATGTCGCTCATCATCTTCGAGGAATCTCGCGCCGTTCGTTACGAGAATTCGCATCGCCTCAGGCAAGGCCAAATGACGCGGTCTTCTTTAAACCGAAAGTTCATTATTTTCTGTAATTTTTCGGTAACGTCGATTCCCTTAGCGAGTTACGTCACTATGAATCGTCCGACGGTCCAAAAATGACAGAAAGAATAAAGCAAACGGCTTTTCTCAAAATGAAGAAATATTTAGGAAAAAAAATATTGTTTTTTTTAACGTGAAAATTAGCGACGCCTCGCTCATCACGTCAAAAGTATTTCCATCGAGATTCAATGCAAATTATAAAAAGAAATCGAGGGGAGTTCGAGTGTTTTCTCGCGGTCTCGCCTCGCTCAATATTTGGCAAACATTTAGCCACCACTCTGAGTGTACAATTGATAATTGTACACACGAGAAATCATGAGTTTCACGTTGGAATAACACGTAGAGACAATATTTATTAGTAACAAGTTTAAAAAGAAAAGAAAATACAAGGGAGCAGAATTTGTAATCGATTGAATTGGAGAGAGAAGAGGAAGGATAATTAATGTTAATGGTGTACGAGATTAAATCAGTGATAGAAAGTTGGAAAAATAAAAAGAAAGAAAATAACATAAATATAGAGGAACAAGAATCGAGCAGTTAGTAGACGTCTCGATTGCAGGCTCGTCCATAATATAGAATTTTAGAACTTTTATATACTCGAAAAGATAAAAAAGAAAATAAGTGGAAAATGAAAGATTCTTAGATGTCTCGTCCACCAAACCTCGGCAACTTTCCGTCGATTTTTTCCGTCGAATTTCCTTGCGGACTCCTCGCTCACTCTATTTCTCTCTCTCTCTCTCTCTCTCATTATAAATTATTTATTCTTTCACATTTAGATTGTTGAATTTCATTTTGTTTTTTATTCGCGCTATTTCGGCCTAAGAGGGCTACGAATATTTGTATTTTAATGGATCGACCATCGCCGCCGATGGCGAAGTATTGTCTATACAATTCATGTCATTTTAATTGAGTATTATTAGGCTCGTTTATTATTAGCCTTGTCTCGTCTCATTCAATAGGCAACTATCTACATTGTAAGATAAAGCGCCGCCCACTACTTTTAAATATCCCTGACCGTCCCTTTTCAACTCGAGAAAAACGATAAGACCGATTGGTCTTTAAATTGTTATCGAAAGAAAATGAAAACCGAATTTTTGTCATCGCGGCAACGTCCAATATCGATTAATGGCATTGCAAATTGTGGCATGGAGATTCTCCGATTTTAACGTCCTGCAATATTATTGTAAATAAATAACGACGATTCTAATAATTTTCCAATAATTCAAAAGCCATTGCGATCTTGTCGAGATATCGACGCTATTTTTTCGCAACAACCACTATCGGCTCTATTCTTTTTGTGCAAAACAGATTTAAAATTAATGTTCGTGTTGTTTGGAAATGACGAGCAAAAAATAATAAAATGAAAATGTGTCGTTGTCGCAATTCCCATTGGACATAAAGTTTGTTACTCGTATTATCGATATCAGTATGTCGAATTGTATCGTATTGTTGAAGCATTATCTACATAATATTATTATACGAGAATTTAGGAGCATTGCGCTAAAGAACAAGGATCGATTATTTCGGTTGGAATAACGCGCGATTTTGTTATTTTATGGAAAGAGACGCGGAGACTATTAATCAAATCGTCTCGGTCCCCCTGTCGAATAACCTGTCGAATACAAAAGAGACGATTTATTTGTTTTTCTTTTTAATGACGTTTGCTCCAAATTTTACTAACACTTTGCACTAATAAAGCACGTTAACTATATATTTTTTATGTTGTATGATTTTCTTCATTTTTTCACCGTCGTAACAAAGTGTCAAAATTCAAAGTCGATACGATCGACACGTTCTTTCGTTTTCTTCTCGTAACCGGAGATATATCCAGATCGATTTGCCATTTGGATGGAAAGTAATGCCATCAAATGTTGCATTCCTTTGGAATTTAAAGAATTAGAATTTAAAAATCGCAGCAGGATTTGCAGCAATCTCATCATCAATATTAGCCAAAAAAATTGAATTTCTGAAGAAAAAAAAAAGGGTATTAAAAAACAGAAATAATGGAGAAATGACGAATGGATATATTTTCGTTAACGAGAGAAGATTAAATGATGCACACATGTCCAGAAGCCGAGCCAGTCTCAATGGACCACCGTCCCAAATTCCCTTCCCTCGCACGAGCATCGACCGAGAGCCTGGCGCCAAAATATGTTTCATTAGCAGCGATTGAATGATTGAACTAAAGCAACAACAAAAAAGTGAAGATAATGAAATTGAGAAAATGAATTAAGCGCCAAAATCCTCGCCTTTTAATTGCCGTCCGCGGACGTGTTACCTCGCACATGAAATCCGTTCGTCCGGAGGTCCAAAGCTAATGAGAATAAATCCGACGAGCCCAAAAATCTCTCCCTGTCATTTTTTTTTCCTAAAGATTTTTAAATTTTTTGTTAATCAATAAACGCCAAGAATTTCCCTCCATAGACAGGGGGAGCAAGAGTTTACTAAAGTGGCTTGTGTTTTGGTAATCGTCCAATGAAATCCCTCTTATTAATAATCATTATTTGTCACCATTACGAAGATTAAAATATATATTTATATATAAAAACGCGTGTGACGAAAATGGAAAATTAATATCGATTCATCTGGTCAGCTGAATGCTCGTTCAAAAAGCTCCATATTGCGTCCCTATCGGCGTCAAAGTTTCTTTGTCGATGGTTCGTGGGTGCGGTTTAGATAACAATGATAATAAAACATTTATCAATTTATCCAACAATAATACACACATATATATATATATATATATATATATATTTATATAGGTCTCTCTATATACATATAAATATATATATGAAACCATATTATGCCATGTAGTACGTTAAATATTGGACTACGAATAAGAAATTTATTGAATTTATTGACGATTCATGGAATTTACTCAAATCATTTATTACAAACAATAATAATCATTTTTCCACTCGGATAATTTTATAATTAACGTCATGGCATCAATTTCGTCTCGATGAAATTTCTTCGCCATTTTATAATTGCACAATAATTATATTTATTATAATTCAGCTCAAAATTAAAATCGGCTTAGCCGAAAGATTTATCTCCAATTACTTTAACTTGACTTTTTTCACTGATTGAATTTTTCAAAAGACATGGCCATAGGATCCGAGTTGTAAATATTGTAAATGCATGTTGGAGGTCGTAAACCTGAAAATATATTATCGATTATCGCATACCGTACCAAATCTGTATTTTAAACGAATTCATCGGAATGTTTATCTTCACTAGACGTTTGTAGTATTTATATATATAAATATATATACATATATTTAATAAAATATATATATGGAAACTGCTCGTACCGGAAACACTACTGTATAAATTATATCAAAGCCAAATCCAGCACTCTAAAAAATACAATTTCACATGATTTAGCATGACAAAAAAATAATAATTATAGTTTCATGTATATTTATGCGATTTCTGTCATGAGGGAAATCGATATTTTTGAATAATCGATCGTGCCTCTGTTTCCCGATCCAATTCAACGACCATATAGCGTTGTGATTTATTTTCACACACACCAAAACGTCGTTTTGAACTCATTTCTTTTCCAATCTTTTGAAATCTCTTAAGTTATCAATATTTCCTTTATTATCTGTAACAAGGCTATTCCTATTATTATTCAATTATCGTTCTTGTTAATCGTATTCTTTTTGTAATACCAACCGACGAGAATAAAATATAACCATTTGTAACTGCAATTTTTTGTGACCTTTTGCTTTTTTTCGTTTAACAAATTTTTCCTTCGATCTTATAGTGGGCAAAAAAAATGCATCAAATTTTTCCAAAAAGCTGCTTCACAAAAACCTCAACCCCGTTTTTATCATAATGATCGGTAATTAAAAATTATCATTCCAAAATAATAATATCAATAAATAATAATTAAAAAATAATAATAAAAAATTATGGACTGCTCTGTGGAAACGTCTAAATTCAATTGGAGAATCTCCTTTTCATTTGATATCTTAAAATGATGAAATTCTTCGAGTGATTACAATGGAAGCTGAAAAAAAAGCATTTAAAAAAATTCTGGCACCGATACAAAAATTCAAAGTTTCATTTGAAACCGGTCGGGAGTTACGTTCTATTTTTTTACAACCCTGATTGCCCGGTGCTTTGAAGCATAAAAATGGAAAAGAACCGAAACAAGAATAACGGAAAAAAAAATCTTGGAAAGAGTGAAGGCGACAAGGTCAGCGGATACGTTGGAAAAAAATGCTGGCTGTTCGGTTGCTGGAGCCCGAGTTTAATTCGACTTATTTTTAAACTTTATTTTTTTCTGCTTCAGGGTTTTTTTCGTAAGTGTTGAAAAAAGACATGGCTTTTTTGTAGACCCATAAGATTACCACACACAGAATAATGTACAACCGGGAGTTCGCGTTGCGTAGGGGAATCACCGCGACGTGCTCGTGACTCCAAGGAATTTGCCATTTTTGGACCTTCGCCAAAAACTAACTCTTCGCTCTCGTTCTCGAATAATCGAGCTTACACACGTACATATCATTATATACATAACTATAAAAATTTTAAAGCCACACAAATTCTCGCCCGATTCTCGCTCGCCGGGTTATAATACGATAATATACATATTTATATCGATACGCAGCAAGAGAAGTCGTATCAGCTCAAAATGTAAATGGAAAATATCGAAGCTCCCCTCGAGCATCATCGTCGATCACTCTCTTTTCCGAATAGACGTTCGAAAACGTTGGCAAAAAATTATAAACGCGATTACAAGATAAATTAAACAATTTCTTCTCATTTTTTGTTATTAAATGAATAATTAATTTCTTCTTTATTTAATTTTTCACATTTTTGTCAAAATTTTTCAAAAAATGTTTAAAAAATTGAAATCCTGGGGGAATGGACTTTTTTCAATTCTATGTCGTTTTTATATAATTCTCATGAAACAGATTGTCCTTTACGAGAATTCTCTTTGTGCAGTTGCTTTTTAATATTAAGTTAGAGCAACGAATTTAATTTGTGTGAATAAAATTATTATTTCGTTTTTAAACTCTTTGAGGATTTTTCTCAAGACTCGAGAAACATGAACGCACATATTTGTCGTTGTAGCGAATAATAAAGTGTGCCAGGGCTCGTGGGGAAACAGAAAGTACATATTTAAGCTCGAGAAATCGAAATGATTTTTTCTCTTTCTTCGTTTGTTGAAATTTTTCGTAAGAGCTATTTTTCGCATTCTTTTACGTCCAAGTTTCAATATGGTAGATCCAACGTTAGCGTTTAGCGACTAATAGGTCGTCGAACCTTGGCCAAGAAGCTTGAAGAACGCAGCTCTTGTGTGGCTCGTTTTGCCCCAGTTCTGGCTCTCGAGGCGAAGCCATTGAAAAGTAAAAGAGAAAGAAAAAAACACTCCTACGTTTGTTCCCAATGCGTTTTGCAATGAGACTCCAACGAACAATTCGTCGCGAAGGTCTCCAAAAAAATGTCATACCACTCGAGAGCTTCGAGACCAATAATTCACCTCAAACAATAGTTGCTCCGATTTTCTCTCCCCTTTTCTTTCAAACTTTATTTTTTCCTTCTCCACTTTTTCGACTTGCTATATTATGATTTATTCTTTTATCTCCAGGACCGTAAATATCCTTTGTGCATTTGAATAATTTATGAGAGATAAATATTTATATTTATGACTTTTTTTTATCCGAATATATCTCACGTCCCATGTGAGATTCTCGCTTGTCACTTTTTTTTTTATTATAAAATCCACATCGTCAATAAAGAAAGTTTGTATTTCCGGATATACTTCTCTTCTTTTCGAGGAGGTTTCGAGGGTAAAAGCGCCAGCAGAGATCTATATCTCGATCGAGCAATAAAAATAAGCAATTCCTCAAGAAAAAGAGAATTCGTTAAATTTACAATGAAAAAATGCAAACTTAAAATTTCATGAAAAAACGAATAAAAAATGGCTGGACGTTGAGCCTCGTATGTAAATGGATAAATTAAAAAACCACAATTTATCGTGAAATATGAAAATGTTGAGACGAATGGAAGAAAAAAAAAACGATAATTGCGCAAATTTAATGACGGATTTATTTAAGTGGATATCGAAGATGGGTCATGGAAAATTGGCGAGATGAAGAGAACCTCATTTCTAATGCAGAAGGTCGTTTTATAAGTACTTGCAATTTGCACAGGTTCGAGCGCTTATTTTTTGCAAGTTGTCAATATATTTGAGAATATATTTTTTGTCTATAATGATGTCTTGTCTCTGGTAGTTAACAAGTTCCACGGGGATGAGCCGAGGAAATTGGCTCTCGTGTCGTCTCTGTCTTTTCTGTTCGGGTCGGGTTGCCAAACTCGCGATCATCGTCCATGTCTATATGACACACGCCTAAATATATGTATAGTCTTTCGTCCGAGGCCGCAGTTTCTTCGCGTTATACATGCCGCCTATTTATAAGTTCGAGGGTCGCGGGTTAACCTTGTCCGACGTGGACCGCAGCGGATTTCTGGGCGCCTCGCATCTCCGAAACATCGCTCGTCACTCTTTTTCCCCTTTCTTCCATTTTTATTTCTTCTCGCGTTTTCCTCGTATCTCTGCGGTGTCAATTTGATATGTCTAAAAAAATGCATACATAGGTTAATTTATTTACATAACAAAAGGGTTTTCCCTTGTCAAACAAAACGAAAATTTTAGAACGAAAGTTTGACACTAATTGACAGGATGAAAAATCCATTTTCAGGTATCGAGAAGTCAATAAAAAAAGTTATTCCCCGTTGAAAATTCTTGGAAATATAGTTAATCAGTTTCCGATTAAAGTTTTTCGACGATCGTATTATGAATTTTTCAAAATTTCTTTGCAGTATGAAAAATTTTACGATTTTTTTTTCATCGATTAATTTATTTTTGGAGCGGTGACGTTTTTTATTGAGCTTCGGGGCAGAAGTATCGTCGAATGGGATGGATGAAAGAGCTTTAGAAATTGGCAAAGCTATAATTTATTATTTTACGAGGAATTTGCATCGGTGACGAGGATCGTTCGTTTTGTATAGAGGAAAATTCTCCGAATAGTTTGACAAGCGTTTTAAAGGTTGAAACAAACCAACGAGGCAAAAGGAGAAATAAATGTAAAAAATAAATGGGAGGGTGGCGGATCGAGCCCTTTAAATTGAAAAGGTGAAGCTGCGATGGATAAAAAAAGTAAAAGAAATAGGCGTAAGGGCTCGGAGGAAGAGTGAAAAGAGTCCCTGACCGCGCAGTCGAGAGCCGCACGCTGGCGCATTTTTTCATTTGTATATCATACGAGGACAAGTTTTTGTTAAAAAATATACAGGCATAAGGCATTCCAGTTGTTTTCCCTGTGGCCTCGGGTCAATATGAATTTTACGAAAAAGGTTTATCACGGGCTACTCGTACGTGAGACATTCCGAGAGAAATGTTCACCGCGCAACTCCGTCCAATTCCTTTTTTATCAAATTTTGTAACAAACGAAAAAAAAAACGGGTTTTTTTCACATTTTAATGATTTTCTTTTTTTTGTCAAAATAAAAATAGGCGAAGAGGAAATTGGGTGAGAAGGAACGAATTGGATGCAAGCGGAGAAGTGATATATCGAAGCAGCGGCCGAGGGAGGGATAACGCAGGAAAAAATGTGAAGCGTGAGAAGGAAAGTGAGAAAAACAAAAAGAAAAAAAAAACGAAAGCGAAAGGAACGTGGGAAAAATAATTGAATGCAACGGGAGCGATGAAAAATAGATGAAACGGAATGAATAGTCGATCACCGTGGAAATAGAAGGCAAGAGACGAAATAAAATTGGAAAAATATTGAAAAATTGAGCGAAAGTGAGAGAAAGTTTAAGGACGGTCCAAATTAGTACCAACTCGAAAATACGTAGCGGTTTCGCGCGGTAGGATAGATGAAGGTGAAAAAGCACGGATGGAAGGCTCACAGACAGCATCCGTGGCGGATCGCCGAGCACCGGGTAGGTAAAAGCGTGAGAAAGAGAGAGAGGAGAGACTGTGAGAGCTTAGGAGCCACGCCCTCGCGAGGAAAAGCTCCCCCCCCCCCCTTCCCCCCTCAAGAGTCGAGCGCATGCACCCCCGCGCGCAACGGCGACGTTGAATATCTCGCTGGGAAAGCAACCCAGTGACCGCCCACCCATATAGCCAGCATCCTGAACGGCAAACCGCGCGGACGCCGTCGCCGTCGTCGCCGCCGCCGCCGCCGCCGCCGCCGCCGCCGCCGCCGCCGCCGCCGCCACCGACTGCGAGGAGGAAACAACGAGAGGAATAGAAAGAGAGACGAAGAGTGGAGAGAAGAGCACCGGATCGAGCGGCCTCAGTCGTTTCGACGAGCTCGGCGGTATTTGTACGTGCTGTCCTACACGATCCCCGAAATAACACGCGCGGCTTCCATCCGCTGCTGGTACTTCGATTATCCTCCCTTAACACGAGAGACACGAGAGAACGTTGGCAGAAATATTTCAAAGAATAAGAAAAAAAAGAAAAATTGATAAAAAATGAAAAGCCAAAGAGACATAATGAGAATAAAATGTTTCTCATTGATTTGCCATTAAATCCCAACAATTCTCTCATCAATTTGTTTCTTATCTACTTTTCCCTTTGCTTACTCCACAGCATCCTCTCAAACCGTGAGGATTCAGCCTCGTGAGTCTCGATCTTTGACGCGCGTGCTCTTTCCTTTCTCTCGCTCTCGGCCCAACCCCTTCTTCATCATTTTTGTCATTATCATCCCTCATTGTCGTCCCATATCCTCTAATCTTAACCTCTCCTTTCAGGCTTTTCCCCCCTTTTACGAGTTCTCACTTTCAGTTTCTTTCCTCGTCACTCCTCCCTTCGCGTCCAAGTGCAATACTCACAGGATTAACGTCGTTCGTGAATTTAAATCCTAATTAGAAAGTGAAATTAGCGTGTCCATCGACCTGTGTGCTCTTTTATTTCTTCTTCGCTACGATTTATCGTTCGTTAATGCTACGAGAGAGCTTGCAACATCGAGTCAAAATAATAATCTTCTTAGGATCGCATATTATTTTTTCTTTTCTAGTCCCGAGCCCTTAAGCAGATTACCCAGTGAAAAAAGTGCCAATTTCTACGTATACATAAGTGTATTAATATATATGTATACATGCGAATCGTAATTAATCACCAAGTGACAAAAAACGGTCGAATTATTCGTGATTCAGTGAGATGAAATGTTCCACCTACGACGACCTCCTACGATCCACTATTTTTACTTTTTTTTTTCAACAATCTTCCATTAAACAATATTTCATATTTTTTATCCCTTAACAAAGTGCGAAAAGTCCCCAGATTTTATTATTCTTTTTAATGCTCGATCGATCATTTCAACTTTATGGAATCAATCGTCAACTTATGATCGTCGATCAAGTGATTTTACTTTTTTTACTATTCTTCGTCGATGCCCCAGTGACCACGGTGAATCGTCGGGCCACTACAGCCCCTCATTCACACACTGGTAAGTCTATTTTTAATCATTGCCATTCTTACTCACAATTTCGATTGATCCTTCGATCCAAATCCGGTATCTTCATAATCAGACTTTTTAAAAACTCCTATTTCTTCATAAATATACCAAATTTACGTACATTCCCAGCCTATTTTTCCAAAATGCCTCCCCACATTTTTGCCTCTGACTATATTTTTCACAATTATGTCAACGACGATACAAATTTACGTGACGCATTTGTTTTTTCGTAAGTCTTCGACTTTTCCCTGCGAACAAATTCATTTGACAAAAAATTGTTGAAAATTTAGTGCGTCGAGAGTAAAATTGAAATTTGTTTTTTTTTTTTCGACATAAAAATAAAACTTTTCGGCCGACGCGAACTCGCGTTGAAAGATTCTGACTCGGATATCTTTGTAGCTGGTGCGCAGAGTATAACGTATCGTTGTAACGTGTCCATGAATATCGTGTCAGTGGCACGTGTTAAGCTGCATTGTTTTTACGTGACTCGTTGTGGAAGAGCCCTGCCAATTTATCGCCATAAAATAAAAGGAAAACGAGTATATGGATAGTTTATTATTTTATAAACTCGATATTTATTTCTGAATGACGTCGATCTTTTCGTGCATCCGAATGACGAGTATATATAAATTCACCAAATGTGGATATATGCGAAACACACAGATCATTGAGTCCATTGTAAAACGAAAATATATTCAGACTCTTATTGTTAAAGCGCGATTCCAACTGCGCTCTTCCTATTTTTAACTTATCCAAGTATTCACAAACGCTTCAGCCTAATTTCAAGGTCACGTTGATCCAATTTTCGATAATTACAAATTGATTGTCGATAATTGGGATATTGTAACGCGGCTGTTGAATTATTCTCTTTTTTATAATTCTCTGTCCCTCGGACAAAGTAGAACAAAGTTAACTTCACAGCGAATATCGAGGGACGGAGGAAAATCATTAAGATTCATTTATTCAATCAACCAATCGGCAATTACCATTAATATGAACAATTTGATTGATTTAATGCGAAGAAAAATCGAACATTTATCAAATTATTATATTTTTCAATCAAGTTTTAAGGAATAATGAATTTTATTGATAATTTCATTAATTAAGCGGAGCAATCCGTTGGAAATAATGAATTTAGCATTTCATTTGAATTGCAAAAAGATCGTCGATGAAATGAGACGATTCATAATCTGTATGCGCGACGGAAATGGACTCGAAACCGTGGGGAAGAAAATTTGAGATACGGAGACACTTTTGCTTGTGAATACCAAAGACGAACCTCTCGAGGATACTCTCGAGCATTCGCCCGGTACGCTTCAATTTATTTATACACTATATCGACGTAAATGCGTTCATATATCTCACTGGATTTACCCTAAATCTCTTCATCCAGTATTTTCAACCGGGCCACACTCGCACACACATTTCGATACTAATACACATATGGGGGGGGGGCAAAGGCAGACGCGAAAGGCTTTGAAAGCTTGATCGGAATGGAGTTTCGTCAAATTCATCCTGTACTTCAGATTAAATACTATTCCCATTTGTATAAATACTTGTTGATCCATTTGCCACTGACTCTACCAAGAATTCGATTAAATCGAGCTAAATTTCCTTTCCATCGCGACGTCACACTGAGAAAACGATTTATTCATGTGCCAGGATTTTTTAACACGATACTGAAGTTTGCATCGTTGAAAAAAAAAGAGGCAAAATTCATTTTTCAATCATTATTCTCATAATTAATCAAATTTTTGCATTTTTATTAATAAATTCACTTTTCCAATGACAATAAACGTCCGTCCGTCACACTATTTTCCACAAATACTTTCTGGAATGAGCTTTTTTTCCATTTCACGAATGCAAACTTCAACATATCATTTTTTCAACTTCCAACGAATTTAAAGCTGGAGAAATAAATGTTTTTCAACAGTTAATCAATCATTTATCCGAGCCTCCCGATTTACTCTGAAATAATCGTGATAAAAAAAAAAATTCTTTGATTATTAAAAAATGTTGTAACAGTTAATGAATGTTTGAGTAAAATTGTTTTCCCAGTGTGCAGCCATTGGTTTAATAATTTTCATTGATGATTTATAATTGATCGATATTTCGCGTCATCAATGAGGGACGAAATTTTTTATTGAACAAAAATGGGCTGGCATATTCTCGAGTAAGTAGAAACGGGGGAGGCAGAGGTTTTCATTATTCTCGAGAATAATAGGAGTAGAAGGTTCCGTAGGCGGAAGCAGCACAAAACAGCCGGAGAAAGTTTTGAGTTCTGTGCGCCAGAGGTAAATGCAACATCACCGCCAAGTTAAGTTTTACGTTCCCTATTCACTGACCACTAAACTAAATTTTCATTCAATTCTCGTGCAACACTCTAATTGCTTACTGTTGCGACTCCCATATATGGATATAGGGACGCGATGTTTGCCATTAATTATCCGACTTATTTGTCGGCTCAAGTTGGTAAATATTGACAGGAAAGAGGTCGTCTCAATAACCCGATAATATTGGCCATTTATATTTCTCCATTCCACAGGATTTTCCTTCAACATTTTCGGGATAAAGTTATTAACGTTTCATCGACTATTCGAGAATATTACAAAGCGATTTTCTTCTCGTTATTCATCCTCGAACCTCCAACCTTCACCCTCCAACAAATTGCTGACAATGAGTCCCTCTGGAAAACACCCCAAACCGAAAAGCTTTCGGCCAAGGATACACCTTCGGACTTGACCCTCATAAATACTCGGGATTTAATCAATTAATAACTCTACCAACTCAAACTTTTATTTATGAGCTTCGTTCCAATTCCTGGTTTAGAGTTCGGATCGGTTTATTCGATGGAAAATAATTCATTTGAAAAGTGTTGTCCCGAATATTTACGAGCCACGAGGATCGAATCAAAGTATCAAGAATCATTTTCCCTAACAAATCAAAATTAATCGTATTAATGGAACAAAAAAAATCGATTTTTTTCCTATCAATTTTTTCTCCAATTCCGAAAAATCATGACATTTTTCGTATCCATATTTTCTTTGGATAAACAAAAAAAAACGTCATTTTATTGAGATCTGGTCAAAAAAAAAACAGAATTCAAGAACTTTAGCACGGTTTATTTTTTTTTTTTTAAGAAAATGAAGAAAAAAAACTTGATGGAATTATTGTATAAAAATGATTTTATAAAATCAAGTCCAACTCTTAAAGCTCGTCCTAATTTTATTATCCGTCAGAGATCTTGAAGAAGATGAAGCGTTTTACGTTTGAAGAGGCTCCAACTAAACATGATAAATTGTGTTTGTCTCATTGTCATGATTCTCATTAATTCCTCTTTTCTCTTAATTTCCGGACCACCGCAATTCCTGGATTTTACGTAATTCATTCTCCTCAATTTTCGCATCGTTGCATCGCCATTATTACATTTATTAACGTGTTTAAAGTCTCGGCCTCTCTCGCCTCGACAAAACCATCTTAGCAGCTCACAAAAACCGTATACTCGTTTAACAAGCAGCGAATTTATTTCTTACTGATCTCGAGAGGACTCGCGCTTTAATTAATGCGACTATAATATTTTCTTCCTTGTTGTTATGAAGAACGATACTCGAGCGAGTATATACAGAGAGCTTCTGTTATTTAGGTCGAACCAAGAGAGTTCTTTCCCCTCATATGGCACTGCATGACGACATGATTCAACAAAACAGACGAATATAAAAGATCCATATGTCGTTGACCGTATTGCACCTGTGCACTCTGCACTCTACACTCTCCTATCCCAAAGAATTATTATATGAATAGCCATAAAAATAACTAACGTGAAAAATTATTTATTGAAAAAAAAACGCATCAATTAAAAAGAATCTAGTAATTTTTTATTCCGACGAGTTAACGGAACGATAAAATTAATCGATCGTCGAGTTTCTTTGATCGTTTGAAAGAAACGACGCCGCGTACGTCGTCAAAAATTAGAAAAAATGATAAATGACACAAAAATTATTTCTTCATTTATTTTCAAATAATTCTTAATGATATTAATAATTTTTAAATGATTGATTTTAATGAATTTAATGATTCAATGAGACGTTTTCACTCGATAGCTCGTGGCGTAGTCTCCGTTATCGATTGATATCATCGCGGGTCATTATTGTAACCAGTTTAATGGCTTGCTAATTATTATTCAATTGGAGGTTGATTTCGTCAAATGATATTCCAATTGATAATGATTTCGCTGGTCCAGGGTAATAATAACTAATTGGTCAAGGCGTTGTAATGAAATTGGCAGGCAGCGGCGACAATAGCTCATAAATTACAGTGTCAAATGGTGCCTCATTGTTTTGATTAATTTGAATAATTGCGTTTGCGATTGGATATTGTGTGTGTGCGGGAAAATTGGGCAAACCTGGCGTATAGCGAACGCGATAAAAACACAAGTTTTCATTGATGTATATGAGGCACGAGCGAAGGAGAAAATCAGGAGAGGGAGGAGAGAACTCGAGAGCGAGCTCGCCAAGTTGTCGATCGACTTATTTCCATCGGTGTCTTATTGATCGCAAGCGTGTTTGTCCTTTCAGCGAAAATAAAGCCGCAACAGCTTTTCGATATTCCCGCCCGAAAAACCGAAAATTCATTTACATGAGAATCCACGAAATCCTTTCATTACGTTCCATTTTATATTTGTCGAATTCAACACGTGCTTTTTTTTTTTTTTACCCTCACTCTACCGGCCAACATTTTTCACCTAAAAATCTCACTGGCTCGAATAAAATCTCCTTCTCTAAATCTACTCACGAACTTTTCAAAAAACTCCCATTAAAGTTTCTTCAGCCCAAAGGGGATTTCGTCAGAACGTTGCGTCAACTTGATCGAAGATTGTCTTTTTTCTTACCAACTTGGATAAACTGCCCAAAAAGTTGATACACTTTTGAAATTTCATAAAAAAAAGTGAAAAACATGAAAAAAATGTATGCGACTACGGAAAAATTCGACTTTGATCGATAAATTGTTTCTTTCTGATTACAGATTAATAAGTGAAGGCCAAGGGGTGAAAAAAAAAAAAAAAAGCGAAATGTCGTCGTTGAGGACGCAATCGAGTGGCGCGGGCGGTGTCGTCGGTCTAAGCAGCGTAGGATCGGATAGAACCGGTGGCGCTTCTACCGTGGCTGGCTCCCACACTCATTCCCATTCTCACAGGAAACATCATCATCACAGAAGCAGAAGCGCACCGAGGACACCGGATAAACCACCGAGGAAACGTCACTTAAATCCTGGCCACAGTCTCGCCTCGATTCCGAGTCAAATAAAACTTTCGATGCTGAACAGTGGCCTCATATCTTTTGGTAAGATTATTATATTTATCAATAAGAGTATTTCTCGTATTACGAACCGAAACTGTAGGGAGAAAAATGAGTAAATACATTTTCTCTCTACTTTTTCGTAATTTGTGCAATTTTTCGACACAAAGTTTTTTCGAGCCAATCGATTAACTTGGAGAACGCCCTCGCTTGCAGTAGAGAAGAAAAAAATGTAAATTTTCCAGGCCCTCGAGCCAATTGTTTCCGAAAAACTGCGGCAGCATTTTTTCTCAGCGAGGCAAAAATGTGGTCATCATACGATGAAGAATAAACTGTGCGCGGCTGGGAGAGGAATAAATATTTCAATGGCAAATTTGGCTCGTTCGTTGAGGCGTTGAATTTCCAGGATGGAAAGGATGCTTTCCATATTTCCATATTATTTATGAAAAATCACGAAGCTTTCATTTATTTCGAACCAATGAGCAACACATTACTATTTTCTCACGAACTCGAGGACTCACGAGCCGAGTTAAAAAGTTTCTTTCTTTCAATGAAAATTAAAATGATTTTAAATAAACTTTTTTATTTTTCATTTCAATTTATTTGAACAAATTCAAATTTAATTAATTGAATTTCTTTTTAATAGGATCAAATTTAATGAATTTAATTTATTTGAATACATTTTTTATCATAAAAAAATTAATTAATCGGACATTTATTTGTCGCGTCGGTTAAAGTTGTTGATCGAACAATTTCTCGTTGGAGTAAATATCGCCAACTCGGGCGAACGGAATGCGGAGGTCGAAGCCCATCTCTTCGATTTGGTTATTTATCATTCCGAAGATGATATTCACTTCCGTGGTTATTCGCCATTCGTAAACTTACTAATGCTTTTTATATTCGTATATTCCAAGGCGAAAATATCGTGTGCCCTTTTCCTATGAGGCTTTCGTTCATTGAGCACGATCAATTTCGTTGCCTCGCAATTCCGATAGCTGGATGAGGCGCAAATAAGATAAAAGGGCATGCCAATCTTGTTTTCCTTCCCGAATCCTTGCGGGCTTTGCCCACGATGACAAAACTTTATTCCGTCATTGGATTCCCGGCTTTTTCTCAGCGTAGGCATATTTATATGTCTTTCTGGCCTCTGCTCGTATTTGTCGCTCGCGCTATTTGCCACGATATTTCATTGATCCCGTTTTAGCTCCCCTTTGATACTCCAGAAACCTTAAACTCAATTGATCGACGCAACTTTCTCGGATCAAGCATCTCGCTCATCGCGCTCTTTATATTTCTCGCAATATGTTATTGCTTTACTGTTTTTTATTCACACAAATTTGGACGAGACAGCTTGACATTGAGTGACTGTGAAGTTTGCAACATTGAGATTCAACGAATAATGTTTTTCTCCATTAATTGTTTATACAATTTTCAAAATCATGCCAATTTTTCGCGACAATTTTCATTTTTCATCGTAGGAATAAAACGAGCCCGGAGTTTGCATCGACGCAATGCTACGAAATGAAAGAAGAAAAAAACAAAATGAATCGTCACTTTTTAATTGAGAAGAAAATTCGAAAAGAGTGACGAATCATTTGTTCTTTGCGATTTTTTTTCTTCTAGCTTTTTTGCTTGTTTCTTGTTTATGGAATTTTTATGGCGTTTTATCGGTTCCTCCCATAGTGGCTACAATTTTTTAACAACAAAGATTGTTAAGAATAAAATTTAGAGTCATTTTTCGCAAAAGCCGCGATTGTTAATATTAACCTTTTTTTTTCTTACATTTCGTGGCATATTGTGTCGATGAGAAAAGTTCAGGCTCATTGAGCATTGTCCGGGCCAAATATTGCTAAATAATTACGAGCTCTGCTCAAGGGAGAAAAAAAAAAAAAAAACAGAATTTCGTTGCACATTCCAACGATGCAAACTACGACGTGATTAACGTTGAATTTTGTAACGTGCTGAACGCCCAGGATCGCTCCGGAGATGGACGAAAGAGCCGAGACGAAATTTGTCCATTACGTCCATTGAATTCTGGTATGATGTAGTTAGGCTCTTAATACGGGGGTAATAAACCCTCTAAAAGCATGGAAAGAGTTGTTTAGGACAGAAGCAGATCTCCAGGGATTATTTATCTTGCGGGGTATGCCCTTTTTTCACTTAGCCATTTCAATCGCGATACAAGGCTGTGATATTTTTTTATGTATAGTTTGTATTTATGAGGCGGGCAATATTTAGGTCAAGTCGTTTGCTTGCACAGCTGACCCGAGTGTCGGGGAGTCCTCGACATTAGTGGTTTTCGCACGTGCCGAGGATCTCCCCGGATCCTCGGGATATCATCGATAATAAAAAGGAGACTTTAAATCTGTGATGAAAAGAGAGACGTGCGAGATTTGTATAAAAGCATTAGTGATCGATGAGAACGGATCTTCGCGCTTATTCGTGACGACAATGTTTTTTTTATCGATTGTCATTTTTATGGTGACACGAGCTCGTAGTAAAAAGGCAGAGAGAAAAATCGATCAGGACGAAATAAAGATAGAGAGTTAACGAAAGTTGTGCGTCATGAAAATAGCGATTTCTGTCGGGGCTCCTTAAAATACATATCCCGATCGATATCCCTGATAAAACGGTCTACCAAGGAACCGGGCGAGACGTGAATAAGATATTGGCTCATCAAACACGCCATTTACAAGCGAAATATTAAGTCTTGGGTTTTTTAACTGCGCCCCCTGGCGGTTCACTACATATTTTTCTTAATTAAACTTGGCAGCTGCTATTGTAATTTCCTCAAAAAAGTGAAAAACTCATTTTTTTTCAATTTAAAGAGATAAACTTATGGGAAGAAATATTTATTGAGCAAATTTTGGTAGTTAATCCGAGTCTCGCTATTGTGAGGAGAATTCAAAGCCGAAGGGCAGCAGCTCCCCCAGTCAATTTCAATTACTTTCTTCCTCACTTCATTATTTTAACTTTCTCGAATAAGTGGCTGAACCGAGGGGAAGGGGGGGGGATTCAAAGTTGCCTGGAGCATTTTATTTGTCTTCGACCATTTGTACATTGGATTTCGAAAGGGCCCTGGAGAAATTGACGAGGATGTTTAAAGGAGCAATCGACGAGCCTCTATCACGAAAAAACAACAAGAAACATACAAGTTTTTCCTTGTCGACTGTGAGAGGGCAGCTCAAGAGAGAGAGAGAGAGAGAGAGAGAGAGAGTGAGGGAAAGCAGTAAAGTCATCAACGGGTCTTGTGGATCGAGATTCTATGCTTTCTCATTATCGATAAAGTTTGGAGAGGTCATATATAGGTCGTATATACCGAGGTAGTAAGTCTCGAATCGTCGTGCCCCACGTTCTAAAGTGCTTGCTATCGGAGAGTATCGATTACGTCAAGATGCCTCTTCCCCTCTGACCTCTCTCTCTCTCTCTCTCTCTCTTATACGAATCCCTCTTCGTGCGAAACTCTCGGGTGCGAAAACCGAGGATGAGACCGAACTACATGAGGTAGAACCAAAAGTCGATAACTCAGACTATAGACACGCTCTATTAAATAGGTACAATGGATTGTTTGGTGGGCTCGATCCTTTCATGCGTCATTCACTCAAATCACGAAGAAATATTCGTAATGAAGCTCTCTTCCTCTTTCTCTCTAATTAGACTGACGTTGATTACTCATTTTTCGTTTTGATGAAAACGCCAAGACTGATATTCACGTCGCTCGAGTTATAAATAATATTATACAAAATACAATAAAATAATAAAATATAATAAATGATAATAATAATGATAAATGTAATATAAAAGAAAAATAATGGCTAAAAAAAAGGTGTAGAATTTGCGAAATAAAGCGAGAAACCGAGAAACTCTGGAATATGTAAAAAGTTCTCGTAGAATGTGGTTAGAATCCGTTACTCCGGCTCGCTGTGGAGCTTATCTCGAATTGTTTATGTACGCATAATCTCTGTGTGTTCATACCGTTGGGATGATCGGTGATGCATTAACATAAAAGTGTGTAAAGGTGGTGGCAATTTTAACGTTTGACAAATTCGAGGGTTCTTCCCTAGCCCTCGGTTCAAAGTCATCGCTACACATTATTTTCGTGTTAACACAATTTATTGGACACCTGTGCATCCCCGGATCTCGGTTAAACGACCTGACGCTGCTGTCTCGTATTATTCAGCGGGCTGCGACTCGGATTTATTGAAATACGAGCCTCAGCATTGACGATTACTAGCTCGATCGGGCGATTCCCGAGGGAAATGCTCGGATCAGCCAAAGTTAACGAGTTTTCCAAGACCGAGAGCAGACTCTCGGTGTTTTTACAATCGAGCGAGATATCGTTTAAACAATTAATCGCGATACATCGAAATAATACAAATTTCTGAAACTTTTAATAGCAAGAAGATCGCGCCATCCATCTCGGGCGAACAAAGTTTCTCCTCTTCTTATGGAATATCGGTAATTTCGTTGGCACGCCGCAAGCGATGGATAAACATATACACGATGATAGGTATACGCGCCAGATTAGTTATGCAGTCTCAGTTTATCCGATCGATGTAACATGTTGGCGTGTCGTCCAGACTCCGCTGATTATATGAATTTTCATGTGTATCGTCCATTTAGGAATGGATCTATCGTCTCTCGCACTATATATTAAGATTTTTTCGTCTCCTAGCAGCCATGAGAATGTTCCAACATTTCGCTGTTGCTGTCTTATTGCCTCTTATTATATGACACAACTCTGGCTTTTTCTTTTACACGTTGGGACACCCTCCGTAGGTGACAAGGAGAAAGGCCATCCCATGTATTTACCCAAAGATACATCAGAACCTATATAACCTCATGGTTATTGTATACATACAACAAGCGCATATCCCCGAGGAGGCACGTCCAATGCCAAGTAGGTCAGGGTGTCAACTAAACACTCGGGCTTTCTGTCTCCTCCTATCGTTCTCTATCTCTCACCCTCTATACCAGCTCTCATACCACTTAGCATACATATACCGGATATGGGATTTCCGCGGCTTAGTGTCGCGAGCCATTCTCATCAGATACTGCTCCATACATTGTAAACAAACCGCGTCAACGTAGACACAATATAACAGCATCCGAGAAACTGTCATTCCTCTGAAAAAAAAATTATTTTTCTTTTAATTTCAAAAATCATGAAATTTTTTGTTTTCCATCTTGATGAAACGTTGTGCCATCGTTTCGACTCAATATTGACGAAAAATCGTGAGGTATGGCAAAGAGAAAACGGAATTTCGTTAATTAATTTGATTTTATTGGATATTATTAGAAAATTGGATTTTTCGACTAATAATCCCATTGCCCTCGAATTTCCCGGCAGCCCTCCCTTTCTCTTGTTCTCTTTACTGATTCCAACATTTTATACGCTCCTCCCAATGTTATCCGAGTCTAAAAGGCATGAGATAGCAAACGGATTCGTATTTTCTGATGGAACGAAACATTTCTTCGATTTATTTACGTTCTTGGGAGTAAAAAAATTGTCCAACTCAGACTCGTGTGTGTGTGTGTGTGTGTGTGTGTGGTTTTTTGTTGTTGTTTTTCAGCGTCTGAAGAGATCGGAGGAATAAGCACGACGTTGCCATCAGCACCAACGGAACTAGCACAGTATCCAAAGCTCTGTGATCTACGCAGAAAATTTCCTGTCCTTTACAGAGTAGAATTTCAGGTAAGACTTTGTATCGATCGATCAAAAATCAACAATTTTTTTTCTCTCGTCACGGAAATAAGATTGGATCTGTTAATATATAAAGCGAGGGATATAGATAGATTTAGTGTTAGTGCAGCAACC
The DNA here is from genome assembly GCA_030522525.1 of Campopleginae sp. 14b. Classification (NCBI taxonomy): domain Eukaryota; kingdom Metazoa; phylum Arthropoda; class Insecta; order Hymenoptera; family Ichneumonidae; species Campopleginae sp. 14b. The sequence continues at coordinate 203,993 of JAPYYS010000034.1, read as the reverse complement.
CGGAGGCAGATAGAAACGAAAAGGAAGTGAGAAATTCTCGTATCGTCTCGTGCTTTTTGGCACACGTTGCTCTATTATGCCCTAGTGGGCTGAGGAGAAAGGGAAGAAAAAGTAGTGGCGACTCAGTGACTGCAGGACCAACCAAGTTTTCGGCGCCGTTGGCTCAGAATTACGTCTCAACCATTTTTTTTCCTTTTTTTTATTCAATCGAGAGAGAAAGTCTCTATCCAATCTATCGAACTCTCATCACGAAATCTATTTTTCTTACGCCCTATGATCACTTCACTTTTTGCTCTATCATTTTTTTTCCTTTTCCTAGGAATTTTCCATCTCGATCTATATTTTTTCACAATCACCGAGAGCACGAGTCTTTGACCACAAAACTCCGGAGACTGAAACGATCATCAACGAGATCCACTCGGAAATATACTCTCCAGCCTCCATGCTCTCTCTCTCTCTCACCAACACACACCAATGTCCTCCTCGAAATGTTTAATAAACGACGACGACACGCTCGATCGGTCTTGCATGGCTAGTTGAAAATTCCATCGAGTAACAAGTAACCTCAACGCTTCCAGCCCCTTGCACTGAACCTCCTCACACTCCCAGCGACAATGTTTTTCCACACGATATTCACACTTGGCTTTTCAATTCTGCCACCTGATTTTTTCTTCTCGTTACACCCGATTGCTCGCCATGGCTTTTTATCGCCGAGTCTTTATTCATCCTCGGAAGAAAACGTGGGAGCTCTTGCTGAATGGCACGTTAAAAAGAAAAGAATTAAAAATATTTATAGAGCAAATAAATCCCTCGAATTTTTCGTTTTATATTAATTCAACAAATTTTCATACTCGTTGAAAATTTACGTTTTTTTTTTCTCTCAAATAATGCGAGAATCAAATGATCCAGAAAAATCGTGGCTTTTTGCTGGAATTTTGAGATTGTGGGGTTAAAAAATTGATGGAGAAAATGAGAACGACGACTCGATACCATTGGCGAGTTAGTTTTCGCAGTTTGCTTTTTTTTGTTTATTTTATAAAAAAAAATTTCAAAGCACTTGGATCTTTAGCCTCTCTTTAGTAGCTCCAGAGTTATCGATTCTAATTGGCTATTGTTTGTGACACCAACAATGCACCCTGAAGGGGTGAGGCAGCAGGGGCGGAGGGAGGAAAGACGGAAGAGCTGATGGCAATAACTCTCGCCACTTGAAGCTCTTTATTTTTTCTCTATCGTTGTCTCGTCGTTTTTTCGTTTGTTTTTTTTATTTATTTTCCTCTCTCAGAGCATCAAACGTCCCTTTGTGGCGAGAGTGTGAAACCCTCATTCGGGCAAAGGAATCGCATGGAATGTCATTCAGAAAGGGGATGAACAAGAGGGAGCAATAGAAATGAGACAAAGAAATAAAAGCTGGGGAGAGGGCGAGCGAGAGAGCGAAAAAAAAGAGAAAAATATTAAAAAAAAGGCTCTTTTTGATGACGTTGCATAATATCTGGTAGCACTGAGAGGACAGTTCTCATAAAAGGCTCTCCATTACGGCCAGCAAAGTATCCCACGACCCTAAAATCGTCGTCCTCAATTCACCCCCCATTTATTATTTTTTTTATATCAGAATCATGAGAAAAATAAATTTTCCCCGAACGCTTTATTGGTCCTGCTTTTATTTTCCTAATGCTTGAGTCTTCTGCCTCAGGGACCAGAAACTCCAACCAGCGAGATTTACGATCTCTATTTACTTGCAGTCACTGAGATCGAGATAAAAAGTTTTTTTACGATCGACCAAAATGGCGGATTACGTTTGATCGAACGAATATCACAGTCGCGTTTATCGAATTCGTTGATTGAGTGAACTAAAGAAAACGCTATTGCCAATCTTACGAACGTTAATTACTCTTCGAGTATTAACGAGATCGTTACCAATTAAAATGACAGTTTACAGAATTAATAATATTTCGACTCAATTTTTACAGACAGCGTGTAAAGTCGAAACGCACTCATCCAGGCACGCACTCAAGGCCGCCAACAAAGAGAAGAATCAGAATCAACGTTGCATCCCATGTGAGTTTTACATTAGCGCGAGCAACTTATTACTCGTTGATGGAAAAACAGAAGAAAAATGAAACTTACGCCGGAAAATAAAGTTGAATAAAACGAAAAAAGTTCCGAGAATAATGGAGGAGAAAATATTGGCGGAGTTTGAAAAATTGAGTTATTATTCCGAACGACTTAAATTTCCGGAGTAAAATTAATAAGACATGGGAAATAGTAAAATTACGTGTAAACGGACACAACTGGGTCATCGGAAGTTTCCAAGTTTGTGAGGAAAATGTTTAATTATGGGAATGGGAAAGCCTGCTATAGGGGACTCGAGAAATTGTCCGAAGTATATTATATATTCAACGTTTCCATTGATACATATAAGTTTCTCAACTTTGCTGCATGACTCCAAAGATTGCTTCGCAAGTGGCGAACTACGCCCGACCATTTCGCAACACAAACTCGCTTATATACACTGCGTACGTATATAAACTGATAAATATATGGTGTAAGGGCGATTTCGGAGTTGTTTGGAGAACGAAGCAAGATTGCAACGAGAGATATCGGGCGCGAGACGGAAGGAAACACCGATATACTCCGAATGAATAAACGAAATTGTGTCGTCTGACAGATTCGGGTCGAGCATCGCGTTGCTCCCCTCGATATATATGTATTAAAAATTCCCCCCCCCCCCCCCCATAAATTATAAAAAAATATAAAAAATATATAAAAAAAAAAAATTTTTTTTTTTTTTTGGCAGTGCTCGTTCTATTTTTTTTTTTTTTTTTTTTTTTTTTTTTTTTTTTTTCAAAAAAATGTACAAATTTGCAAAATTTCGCATTCGTTCGATAATCACGCGAATTATGATGCCAGGATTTTTCGAAATAATTAGCCAAAGTTGAAAAAATATGATGAGCCTGAAGTTTGCGCATCGACGCGCAATGCCGCGAAATGGAAAAAAAATTGGAGCTTTCGGTATTTTTCGTTTTTTTTTTTTTTTCCAGGAAAAAGATGAAAAGTGAAATAATTATTCTTTCAACTTCTAGATGACTATAACAGAGTCGTGCTGGAGACGATAGAGGGACATCCAGACTCGGATTATATAAATGCATCCTACGTAGACGTGAGGAAATAATTATTTGGTCGATTTACATTAAAAGTGCAGACTGGATCGATTAGTAGAAAAATAAGGATTTTGTTTTACAGAGTATTTTAAAACCAAACGCTTATATCGTGACTCAGGGACCTATCGAGACAACGGTGACGGAATTTTGGCGTATGGTTTGGCAGGAGAGAGCATCTTGTATAGTTATGTTAACAAAAACCTTCGATTTTATAAAGGTCAGTTGGTAGAAGCATCAAAGTTCATTGAATGACGAAACAAATGGAGGAAATTGAAAAGTTTCTTGACTCAATGAGCTTCAATTTTATTTCGAGCCTCCGTTGGTGATGATTATTAAATAATATTTTTCAACACGAATGACAATATAAAATCAATTACGGAGAATTGTCCGATGACAATGGAGCTTTTCAATCGAAGAGACATTGTTATTTCGTAACAGGTTATGTGTGTTCAATATTGGCCAGCGAACAAAGAAAAGGATGAGGAATATGGAGGCATCGGTGTTTCGGTACTGAAGGAAGAGGAGCTTGCCAATTTTCATATACGAACGATAAGACTGTACAAAAAGGATGACAAAGGGGTACGAATATATTTTTATTCTCAATAGCTCAGCGACAATGCCGAAAAATCAAAATATAGCAAGGATAACGACGCAGGCCCAACAACAACAAAAAACACGAGAAAATTATGCTTTTCCGATAAACAAAATGCACGTCAACAAAGTTGTCATACTGCGAGGTAATGTCATTCAAAAATTAATGTTTGTTGAATACTTGTCAGTTGTGGCTGTTGGTAAAGCTTTTGAATAGTACATGGTCCTGTTGCAATCCACTATTCAAACGGTCGACTATTCAGACCCGAGGGATATGTTCCTAGAGCAAGGAAAGGGAGGCTGCTCGAGTGGATCCTTCGACCAAAACATTTGCAAAACAAGCAGCGCGTTCTCTACATGAAAAAAAAAAACTCGTCACAACGAAAATTGTTTGCAGCAAAACTGCACTGAGACTCTTAAAAATAATGAAAACCTCGTTATTATAAAAAAAAAATAGTTTTCTTCAACGTGGCCAAAAGAAATATCGATCGTCCCCAAGAAAACGAGCTTTTCGCCGACACATCGCTCGATTTTCGAAATATATAAAAAAAAAAAAAAAATGTCTATAGGATTATTTTGACTTCGGAAAAAATGAATAAAATTTAATTGCATGCTCATAATCGAGAGACTGCCAATGTCAAAAACAATAATAATAATAATAATATGTAAATCGAAGGGAATAATATTGATTTGCTGTCACGACGCCAGGAGGTCAGCGAGGAACGAACTCTTATCCAGTTTCACTATACCGAGTGGCATTCGCACACGTGCCCGTTTGGAAATGCTGTGCTCGAGTTTCGTAGGCGGGTCAGAGCAGTGGTTGGCTCGACCATAAAAAACGAGTCCGGTCCCATGGTCGTACATTGCAAGTGAGTGCCTTTGTTTACAGCTGCCCACTAAACTTTGTTATGGTACGCGAGGGGACATTTCTCTCGCCCCAACGAACACACACACACACACACACACACACGAGAGAGAAACGGAAATGGGAATTGGTGAACGAACCAGAGCGAATGATCTTTATTCATTTACATTTTTTCTTTTATTCTTTTTGTTTTCTTCGTTACGACGCAGTGACGGCGGTGGACGTTCCGGTGTCTATTTAGCGATCGACGCTAATATGGAATTGGCCGAAGAGGAAGACGCCTTCGACGTATTCGGGTATCTGAAAAAACTGCGACAAAGTCGTCGCGGCCTTATAGAATGTTTGGTAAAAAAAAAGGAAAAATACGATTTCGCGATAAGAATGAAAATTTGGAAACACCGAAGAATACGTGCCATTTTTTTTGTCTCTTTTGCCTCCGTTTATTCAGGACCAGTACAAATTTGTGTACGATACTCTCGAGGAATTCGTCATTTGTGGGGCATCGTGGTTCTCCGTTTCGGAACTTTCGCAACGTCTCAAACAGAAAAGTATTAAAAATTCAATAACGAAGATGAACGATTATCAGCGGGAATATCAACAGATTTGTAAGCAAACACCGCGGTTTACTATCGGCGATTGTGCCGGTGGACATCGCGCCGATAACAGGGAAAAAAATCGTGACGTTCTCGTCGTTCCACGTGAGTCGAATTTTTTTAAATTTCTCCCTCTATGAAAATAGAAAAGATTTTTCTTCTTTATTTTTCATTGTTCGTTTTTTGATAATTAAATTATTTGCCAATTGTCCGATGACCATCCAGCCGACAACTTCCGGCCGTACCTGACGAGCTTTCAGGGCAACAGTTTCACCGACTATATAAACGCAGTCTTCGTCGATGTGAGTATTATCTCGTCGATATATAAGGAATCGGCATGTTAAAGTCGTAAATACGAGATACCGGAATAATAAATGGTGAATCAATGGAAATCAGGGTTACACGAAGCCACGAGAATACATCGTTACCGAATGGCCTTTGAAACACACTTGCGGCGAATTTTGGTCCCTCGTTTATGATTACGAGTGCGCTGCTGTTGTCGTACTTTGCCTACCGCCCCCCGTGTCAACCAACTTTCCAAGCTTTTGGCCAGAGGGCAGACACTCCAAAAAATATGGTCCGGTATTCACGATAGATCATATCAGCCATAACCATTACACCAACATCAAGACATGGGTCAGTCGATTGTTTGTCTCGGAGAATAATTTAAAATTTTATCAAATTTTCATTTATCATTCACAATTTTGTAATTTGTAATTTAAAATTTTGAATATCGAATACGATTGATCGTGTGTATATTTTTTGTATGTTCCTCGATGGGATTATCAGGTATTCAGGATAAATAAGAAAATAGTATCGCTGACTGAACTGATGGCCGGAGTGAAAGCGCCACCGAAAACAGTCCAATTGTTCCAACTAACGTGTTGGCCAATGGGACACAAAGTGCCAACATCGACCAACAGTCTTGTGGAGTTAATGAATATGGTGGAAAGATGGCGTCAAAGAACGGACTATGGGCCAGTTGCGGTCGTATCGCCGGACGGTAGAAGCAGATGTGGAGTCTATTGCGCCGCAAATGCTTGCATTGAGCAGGTCATACAGCACGGTGAAGTGGATATATTCCAGGCTGTTAAAACTGTCCGGAGGCACAGACCACAACTCGTCGAAAACATGGCAAGTCATTTTAAGAAACAACAATCAAAAGCCAATATCGAAAAACTAAGATTTCATATTCAATGTTTCGTCAAACAAATCAGATATGAACAAAACAAACAAATAAAGTAATGAAATCGGTATGATTTTGCTTCTTAGGTAAGTTGGCACTTTGAAAGCTCTCCTCTTAACTACCTAATTGATGCGACTGTTGTATTCTAACAGCAATCGTATTATTTTACACCATTTTGCTTGCTCTATTCATTAAACGCTTTCTTTCGCATTTCTTTCTTTCCATTGATTAATCAATTAATTAATTCATTATATTAGGAATTGATTTAAGCAAATGGTGTCAATTGTAAATTGTAACATTGGAAAGAAACAAAAAAAAAACAAATTCCAATTAAGTTAATTTTTTTCCGCCAATTTTACAATTTTACATTCGCTATTTGCAAATAAATATATTAAATCAATAAGATGCCTAATTACCGGAGCGTTGAGCCTCGTTTATGAAAAGTAAGCAAAGTTATGGCAATTTGGCAATATGAGTTGTCGATTTGATTAGATAGCGGCATGACTTGACGGATTGGCTTGTGGCGTTTTATTTACAGACGGAGTACAAGTACTGTTACGATTTGGTGCTGCATTACGTGCTACACTATTTGAACAAGGACATGAACGAGAAGAAGTGAGAAAGCGAGTTGAGGGACGAGCTGTGGTTCATTGAATTCGGGCGTGGCGTGGCTTTGCCCCTTACGCCGGAAGAAGCGCCGGCGGATGGTGAGCCGATCGTTCCATGTGCCCAGGGCAGAATAATCGTCGAAATGGCGAGACAAGCTCCACCGCATTTTGCTACTTGCTCGACGTACAAACGCGTCGGCTTGGACGAGCCCGATCAAATTGCGATCGGTGGGATTCTCGGCGGGCTATCCAATCGGCCGTTCAATCGTAACACCAGGAATCCCCGGCTGGTATACAATCGTCAAGTCTCGACGATTGAGCAACCGGCGGATAGTCCTGCAACGAGACCGGAGGACCTCGGTGTCAGATCTTGGTACAACGAGCAATTTGTCACGAGCGAATCACCTTCGTCCTCGCTCGGTGGTGGAATTTGTGATCGAAGCTCGTACCCCTCATCGTCAACCAATTATCCGTATCCCCATGATGACGGACGATCTCTGACCATTGCTCGAGCCAATTTTTCGCTGTTCACGGTAACGAGAAGTCGCGAAAGAGAGAGCAGTCTTGAGAGCAACGATGCTACAGCGGCTGGTCATCGTTATGCCGCCCCTAGAAAAGCCTATATGGATTTAACCGACGCTATTGCATTGCTCGACGAGACATGTCCGAACCAAGAGCCAAGTCCCTCACCGAGGACACCGCTCACTCCATTTCCCCGTAGCAAACGAGCCAGATCCAAGAGTAGCGACAATTCTTCCAATTACAGCAACGAAATAACCTCCGCCGCTGATCGTACCCTCGAAACCTCCAGCAGCCAGGAAAAACCTCAGGATAGAAAATATCGCAGACCGTTTTTGCGAAAAATCGGAGTTTCCAAGACCGAGGATCGAGCGTTCTTCGCTAAAATCACACCCAAAGTAATCGGCAAGCCTTACCTAGAAAAAATTGGACCGAGTGGTGCCGTAGAAAAACCTTTCCTTGAAAAAATTGGATCTTCCAAAACTCTAGACAGATTCACGTTCGACGCATTGCGAGAATTCCCCAAAGTTATGGTGAAAAAATGCCAGCCTCCCGAACCCTCGCCTCTCACAATCGAACCAACATCCCCCCCCCATCCGATAAGTGAAAAAGAACAACTTCAACATCATGCTGATCATGACGATGTCTTGTGCATCATCAAAGACGAGAGAGACGACGAGGACGAAGAAAAAGACAACGCTAACGAGGAGGTAACTGAGGAACAAAGTGGACCAAGATCCAAAGGATATTTATTAAAAATGTATTCGTTCGAATCAGATTGTCTGAACGAGGCGAGGGATGCTGCGATTTTTATGAAAAGCCACAGAGATCCACTGCGAGGTGCTTCGCTCGACGACGTCCTCGACTCTGGTCCGAGTTCTTTCCTACCATCCGATGATTCCCACGAGCATCCGAGTTGCCGATCGGACGATAGATCAGCGAGCGTCGCTGAGCTGGTCAAATGTCGTGTGACGACGAGCGATGAGATATTTTCAACGATGAGCTCCCATCAGAGTTCTCCGCGTGAAGCAGCGAGTTGGGGCAACTCGCCAAACAGATGCTCCAAGAGAAGATCCCGTAGAGTCGTTTCAGCAACGAGGACGCGACCGGAACATGATGAAAATGTCTCTTTGGTCTTCCGGAGCGACGACAGCGCGCCAAACTCGCTAACGAAGCGGAGAATCTCATCGGTTCGTGATGAAACGACGGAGGACCGAGCGGGCTTTTCGAGGAATAAAAATTCTTTCGTGTCCCGAGACTCGATGGGTTCTCCGTTGAAATCAACGAGGCGACGGGCCTCGATCGAAGAAGCAGGATCGTCCGACTCGAGACGCGACTTGGACACCTCGAAGTCGAGCCAACCTTCTTCCGAAGAGAACGTCGTTGGATTCTCCAGGTCCAAGTCAAGACGTCAGAAATTCAAGGAAGCGATTGACAAATTCAGCGGCACCGAGAATTCATCGGGAAAAACAAGACGCCAAGTTTCCGAAGACATTATCGAGAAAAATCGTAAAAACGGTCAACTACCGCGTTTTGATGATCCTCCCGGACGTTTTTTGGAGCGACGAGGCATTTCCTCGGACAATTTGAAGCTCTCGAGAGAAACGGTGGTCGCCTCAGTCCCATCGACATATTCGTTGGGCTATCAGAGCGGTGATTCTTCTTTGGTAAGCCAACGCTCGTCTTATCACAGACAAGACTTTATACGCGGCACTCTTAAGATCCTCCATGACAAATTTGAACTACAGGAAGTCCCTTCGGAGAGTTACGCAGCGTTCAAGAGACGCACGAGGGCTGTCCATCAGTTTCATCATCAGAAGGACAAACAGAGGAGCAATGCGAATGATTCTCGAGGCAAAGACGTGACCACGCCGAGCAACAACAATAATTCCAATAACGAAGACAACAGCAACGACAACAATAAGGAGACTGCGAATGCGGACGCGTATCATCTGCCCAAGGAGAGCAATGAGTCAGTAACGATGAAGGAGAATCGAACGAGGTCGGCCAGCGAAGATCTAAGCACGGAGTCTAAATCGTCAATTACGACTAAATCAGTCCTGAGAAAACAGGAAGGTATGGATCGTGAGAGCGATGAAGAAACGGACGATGGAACGTCGCATCGGCGTCCAAAACGCCGAATTGTTAACGAGCCCTCTCAGGAGACGATGGATCTTTTGACTGAGCTGCGTCGAGTTAAGAGCATGCTGAAAGATTCATCATCGATCGAAGCTGATGGGGCCAACGATATTTCCAAGCCTCCGGCAAGATTCCCCAAGAAAATCATGCTCACGGACAAAGAGTTTTGTTTGTCGGTGGAACGCGAGAACAGTGTACGACGAAGAGCGTCGATGTTGATTGGCGAAGAGTTGACGGGGCTTTCGATAAGTACGATGGAGGAGACTGAGAAAGAAAAGGATAAAAATAATGGCACAAAGTCTCGGAATATATCTCAAGCCAGATGCAGCCGAAGAGAGCGATCTCTTCGGGGACCTGCGCTCTTTGAAAAGCGTTGTTTATCATTGGATTACGCGGATGAGGATCGGCCATCAAAACCGGAAGCTCGAGCGATATCTCTGGTGGCTTCTTCGAGGACTCCCCGTTCGGGTACCGCCGATTACGATAATTTTGACTCTTCGGATCCAGGGGGCTCGGCTTACGATGCGCGGAGTTATTCTTCGGATGTTTTTACGACTCCATCCGATGAAAACGACGAGCCCCGTGTCATGGAAACTTCTATATTCCGTAACTCGACCCAGTCTCGAGAAAATCACGATACGAGTGAGAACCCGATGAAAAATAATTGTGCCGAGGTCGACATCGCTATACCCGTCGATCACGTAGGCTCGATCAGCCCCAAAAGACGAATTCACGCACAGGGAAGAACCAGCGATTTTTATGAAATAATATCTCCGCGATCGACCCCTTTCAGGATGAAGAAAAGACTCGGAAGAATATCCGTAGAAGAAGGTGTAAAGCCTGAAAATTTTACCCTGACCAAAGTCGATTGCCGATCGGTAGTAAATCAAAAAAGAACAAAGTGTTTTCCCTTGTAACCTTCGGCATTCGTCCCGCGACTATCGACATTTTTCGAATCCTCGATGGCAACTATACGTACGCGTATTAACAGCAATCCCTATGAATGTTGTTTATTCCAAGTATTATCACGCTGTTTATTATTTTTAAATGGAAGATGTTCGGGAGTCGCTGGCGGAACCGTTTCTCGGACCATTTTTGTATTTTGCCATAAAACAAATGATCCTTTTTTCGCCTTATTTCAAATACAATTTTTGATAAATAGGCCTTCATCAGTTTACAAAGTTTAACTAATATGTTTCGTCGCGCGGGGTTTATACTTCTCAAAATAGTTGAGACTTTTATGTCTATACAGCCTGTAAGCTTTCTTCCGCGTATTTGTTATTGCGGCAACAAATGAAACATAAATTATTCTAAACTAGCTGTCTTTTGCGAATGGGGTCACTTAGAATTTCGCTGATTAATGCGAAACGCGTATAGTTGTTAGCTTAGCATTACATTTTTCGACTTATTCGCCATGTGATTCTCTAACAGCGAGTAAATATATGTATATATCAATGAATATGTATAAATATATATATGCGGCAGGAGTAGGCATAGTGGGGTCTGCTCTTTGTGCACGTCTTGCGAACCATTTATCGCTGATCGTCGATCTTAACATTGTGTTGCTCGGTGTTGAGCAAAGTAACGAGGAATATCTCTAAATTTTCATTATTATTAACTTTAAATCACCGAACGAGCGATCGCGAGTGTTCAACAAACATTATTCGGCTTTTTTAAACGCAAACTTGTTTTTTTTTTGGTTTCTGTTGTGATGGCGTGTGTTTTGGTTTTTTTTTTTTTTTTTTTTTTTTTGGAAAATTGTAGTGAGGAATTTGCCATTCAAAATTTACAAGGTTCGAGACTTTTTTGGGGCTCTTCCTCAATTAATTATTTAAACAATTTTCCACCTTAAATTTGTATTTTTGAATTTGAAAATGACGTCAATATTGCTCGCCAACCGGAAACGCTGATATTTTTTTAAAATCATTTGTTAATGCGGTGATTAAAATTCGAATGGATTTAAAATGCGAGAGAGCTGGCTCCGTCCAGTTGGAAATGTCGAAGCCCTACTGAATTTTCCCTCGATGAATATAAACTTAAAAATATATGGTCCCCACACGGAACAAGGTGAAGAAACAAATGAAAAAGAAAAAAAGCACAAACGGGCATATCGTGGCCCCGTGCCAACAAACAAACAAAAACCCCCACGTACGAATAAATAGCGAACGTTTTGTCGCGTTAATGAGAGAAATTGATTGAGAGGTAAAACAAAAAAAAAACAAGAAAAAGCAAGTGTAAAGAATGATGATCTATGGGGAAAAACGAAGAGACAGAATCTCTTCTGTCGAGCCAGTGCCTTGTCCACGAAAATATAAAAAGCTACGAACGACGAAAACAAAAAAGAAGACATTTTTTTAAATGAAAATAATGAAAAAATACGAAACACACACACATAACGAAATGTAGGTAGACGTTATTAAACTCCGACAGCGGGACGGATATTCTGAAAGGGTCCATGGAGTTGCTACTTCGATGCTGGGATTCAAATTAAATAACAACAATTTATATAATTAATTAAAAAAAAAAAACAAACAAAAACATGAATAATCCCTTGCCACGAGGTTGCAATTCCCAACGCAGATGCGTCCACCTGCCAAGCCGTTTTTCCACTTGGATATAGGCGCGTGATGTTTTTCATTAGTCAAATTAATCATTAACATATATCTATATGTGTAAATAAATGTTTTCTATAACATATACATACACATATATTTATATGCATTCATATATATATATTAACTTATTGCAATACTAACAATGATTGTTCCATTTATTTATCGTATTTATCTTATATAGAATAACGCGAATATACCGTCTCTCACCCGATGGTCAATAAATATTAAGTGTAGATATATTTCAATGTTATATGAAGAAACAAAAATGATATAAATATATTTGAAAAAATGAATATATCGATATGATACGTTTAATATTACTATTTGTATCGCCCGAAATAGTGAAATAATGTTTGAGCTCGCGAAATTCTCAAAAGTTTTACAGATTTTTCGTCCCGGACATAAATATTTCTCAATTATTTTCTCTTGAGAATTTCACGATCTGCGTACCCTCGTAATCTTCAGCACGATCATCATGAGACACTCATCACACGAAATCGTCTTTAATATATTCTTACGAGCAAAATTATTTACCTCCGGTGGGTACGAGTGAAAATGTGCCAAAAATGATTTGTCGATAAAATCAGTGACCCAAAATTACTTTTATATTTACCTCGAACCGCATTCGCCCATCACACTCTATACGAGATATAGACGCACGGAAATGTATCGAGCATAATACTTTAATTTTGTCGATGTAATGTTATGTTTACAAATACATGTGTGTGGATATGTATAATGAAAAATGTATTAATATATATGCACATGTAACTGGGGGATTTGTAGAAAAAAAAAAAATGTATATTTTTTTTTGTGAGGGACAAGAATTTGAAAAAAATGATTTTATGAAGCAGCGTGAGCTTGAGATTTGGGCGAAAGATTATGAAAATTTGAGGCGTTATTTTGAGTCGGTATTTGAAGGAAAAATCGCTCGGGCCCTGTTTGACGATTTTGTTAAATTTTTATTGTAGAAAAATTATTTTAGGACTTGCCCGAATATGTATGTGTTTATACTTGTTGGTAATTCGTCGTGACTTCGGGGCAATTGTGGAGTATAGAAAAAACGTGAAACGGTGGAAATCGAATGAGAGGAAATCATGGACTTTTCGTAATTGTCTTTCCTTACGAAGATTTTTTAACTCCAACTCTTGTTCGTTTAAATCCTTCGATGCACGCTTTCGTGTATTTCGTAAATAATGCCAAGTTCAGAGGTACTTAAAAACGAATATAAAAAGGAATGTAAAATTGGCAAGTCAGGGTTTTCACGGAGGGAACGTAATGGCAAAAATTGTCTTCATTCTCAAATTTCATTTTGCTAACGATTAATATTGAAGATAAATAAACAAAGGATCGTACCCATCGCAGCTATCCGTCCATCCTTTCGGCTGTTTTGGGTTCTGATTATTCCGTCATTTTGGTCCACTCTCTCGCTCTCTTTTACACTCAGATAGAAAAGAAATTGAATAAATGAATAAATAGAAGAAAAAAATGTAAGAATATTGACTGAACTTTGAAAAAACGAAAGCGTGCAACGAGCCGCGACTCGTAGTTAGAAAAATAACGAAAAATAATAGACGCGAGTGTATCATTGTTCGAATCCTCGAGAACGAAAATCAACGACTTATTATTTATCGCTTATTTTCGTTCTGGGACGTTTTCTCAATGATGCGCTTAACGAACTAATTGAAAGATCACGTAGATACACGAGTATAGGCAAAAAGCAAATTTAAGAGGGTTGAGCAAGGCTGCAAAAAGAAAGTCATGCTCGCTTATCCATTATTCTCGCTGGCGAGATTTTTTAATTCCTCCATTTATTAAGGAGTTCCTAAAAGATAGCCAAATTAATTTATTCGGAGCTGGCATTATTCAGCTCTTTGATGTTATTGACGTCGTCATAAATAGTATAATAAAGAAAAAACAAATGCGACAGATTGCAGAAAAAATATTGAGAAAAAAAATGATAAACATTTAAGTAAACGAAGAAATGAATGAATTTGAAAAATACACAGACACAGGGCTTAATTCTAAATGAACGATACGTAGTACGTGCATGGAAAAGTTTAGATTTGCGAGTATATATATATATATATATATTATATTATACGCATATATGGATGTTAATTATAATAATTGTCAAAAGCGTAAAGATTTAACGATCCGACCTCGTATGGAGTTTAAAGTCCTTTAAGCATCTTCGGCGATCAAAAGTGTGGTCAAGATTTGCCGAATAGAAAATGAGAAGGAAGATAAAAATGTATATTATTGTTGAGACGTGTGCGAGCGTTTGGGAAGCTTCTGAAGCTCGTACGAAGCGGAACTCGTTCTCCTCGCCTATTTAATAAACAATATTTAACAATAATTATATTTCCAGTTTTTTGTTTATCGAATAATTGAGTATACAAAAATATATCGATAAATACACCGGGTGGGTGTCTGTATCTCGAATATTGTTAAAAAAACTTTTTTTTTCATTTCAACCAACTCGGACTATTTTTTGAGCAACAAAAAATGCAAGCAAAATTAATATCGTTGAAAAAAAAAAGCCTCGCAAAGTGACTAATAATTGATGCATCACTATCGAACTTTCTTCACACTCACGACACCCTGTATCTAGTCATATATGTCGTCCACATATATATATATATATATATATATGTGTGTCGATGAATCTGAATTGAATGACGCCGGTATAGCAGTGGCTGCAGCAAAAGTTAGCCACACGGATAATCCCGAAAAATGTTATATACAAATATGCATATGTATATACATCGGGATAGCTTGAAAAAATGTGTGTGTGTGTGTTTTTTTTGGCGGGAATAGTTATTGAAATTTTGGAGTATGGTGGAAGGAAAAGTCCAGCAGAATAATTATTTTTCTTTTCGCTAATTGCACGAAACAGTGACGTTCGAGAGCTTGAAATATTCAACATCGTTTCTTCACTTGCACAGACTTGCACTCTTTTATGAGACTCCAATATTTTAACAAACTTGCCAGAGTGAAAGAGGAATTTTCATTATTTTTCATTCACCGTTCTATATACATATATATAAATATATCTATATATAAATATATTGTATGTAAGTAATTGTACCGTCTTGTATCGACGTACGCGCCGACCGCACACTAACAGTACGGGGGACTGAGTTATACGTTTTCTAAACAGTGTGATAATCGATTATTAAAAGAAAAATTAACAGTCGAATGAGAAAAAAAAAAACGAAAAATTATTAAAATAAAAAGATATACTATTGACATGAATAATGATGCTAAAGAAAACTCATTGATACACATTGTTGTAAATAATAAATAGATTGTACGTTGTATCTCGGAATTTCTCACAATTATTTCGGAAATCCCATTTTCATTTTATTACTCCAGTGTTCGCTATCTCGGCACTCATTCACCATATTCTTCTAATCGTTTGTAGTCCGTAACTATATTTTACCAGCATATGGTCACTCGAAGCGATATTTGGAAGAGCAAAAGTGAAAATGTCAGTGCAGGTCAGACAAAAGTTTTCGCGCCGGTCGGCCAACTTACCGACCGATGGTAACGGGTAACTCTCTATCTGGGAAGTAAAAAATCGTTTTTATCGCAACTGGGTGAGACGACTTTCTGTAATAGCATTCGAATAGTGGAATCGAAGGCGAAAATTTGTTCCGGGACGGACTGAAATACATGTAAATTTATTTGGACCGTTTCATTAATTAATCGAGGATGGTTCCGTTATTTAACATTCGTCGAGAGTATGAAAGCAGTTTTTTTCCGTTTATTCAGTGGCGAAATGGGAAGGAAAAAAAGAGGACGCGATGGACCGACACCCACGTGTCAAGAAAACTCGATAGCCTGCTATTTTAGCATGCAAAAAATAATTCTCAAACATACACGATATTATGTGTCTTTTGTAGATATCCAGCTGTGAGCAAATCTCCCGACGGTCCAACCTCCTCATTTTTATGCCTGATCCTCGCGTGTGTATAAACCTCAAAAATAATATCGAGCAACGAATAATATGAGACGAAATAAGAATTCTATGCTTGATCTATCGCGCTTCGGTCGTTGAATTCTCAATAATCTCGGGTCTGAGGCTTCGGAAAAATTCAAACATTTCTCCACTCTCATCGTTTTTCTCTCGTTCAATAATAAATTCAACGTTTCGACGAACAATTCTTTTCCCGCGTCCTCGATATTATTTATTCATTAATTTCCATTCGTCCGATTCGATAATATCAAGAAATTATTGATATTATATAATTTGCTGAGTCATCGATCTCATGGATTGTTCAATCGTTTTTAGCTTTTGTACGGGACTCAATCAAGTTCCTTGGTTACAAACTACAGCACACATTGGTGATTCACAGCCATTGACAATAAGATTTGAACGGTGATGTTTGCCACAGTGGCCAAAATGAAATTTCAACTGGTAAACACTTTACCTGCGAAAGAGAAAGAGCCCTTCGCATGTAGGTCCTCCTTTCGCTGATTCTTGAAAAACATTTGACCTGCGTTAATGAGGGTCCCATTCATTTTGGCCAATTCCCCCCATAACTTAAACATTCATTCTAATCTTTAGCGGCGTCAAGACTTCACAAACAACCTCGTAAATCAATCTCTTACTGCAATTTCCATGAAATCCACAATTCGAGATAAAATGTTTTTCTTTCGATTATGTCGATAGAAAATTTTTGATAAAATAAAGCGAAAAATCGTTACGACATCGCGGAGGTCGGGCTTGGAAGGGGAACGTCGAAAACAGTAGGAGAAACGCGTTACATCGTCGTTCTAAGTATTATCGTATTATTACCGATTACGAGTGGTTGAAAAGCGCACGCGGGAGTTTTAATTTATCGTAACGACTCGCGATGCAGAGTTAGGTGAGTGCTGGCTTCATACACGCACAAAAATACTTATACACGACCCTTCGCACCAATGGTACACACGATACTCGAGAAATTCTTTGCCAATTGATCGACAATTATTTTTTGCCGAATCTCAATACAACATCTTCGCCGAATTCATCCCATTTTCGTTCCTCGATTTCCTACGGACATGTACCATTTTTTTTACTTGCCTTCGCAAGATAAAAAATTATCTATAAAAAATAATTCTCCCAAATATTTTGCCAAATCTCGTGCTTATAATTTCCCAAATAACGTATTTATTTTATCTCCAATAAGTCTGTCGATATCAGGATATTGAAAGAGTATTTTGCTTCGTTGGTGCTAGCATCTTCGTATCCGGGGAATGGCTTTGCTGTACGATACGAAAAATATTTCGAATTAAAATGTTTTCGATGTAGAATTGATTTTTCGTTCACATTAGAATTTTTTTTCCCCGTATAAAAAAATTTCGGAAAGATTTAGAGATTCGACATCAACGTATGACAATTTTTCCCGAAATTATGATTAAAAAATGGAACGCTTACTTGCAGTGAATAATTTGACGATAAATCTTCGATCGAAAGTTACAATCGCTGCGTTATCGAATATTTTCGCGTTAAAAAATACATCGACTGAGAAAGTGAATGGAAGGAGGGTAAGTTTGAAAGTTGAAAAAATGCGTTGGGTTAGGTTGAAAAACGGGTGAATAAAATAAGTGGTTGTATTGATACGGAGTTTCCCATACATGTGTGTCGAGTGAATAGTACATGAGGGAGACACAAAGCGGAGAGGTTAGTGGGAGAAGGAGGTGGTAAAAGAAAGAGATGGGGGAGAGCAGGAGCAGCGAGAGCGAGAAGCGTGGATGAGGTGGAGAGGTTGAGAAGGGTTAAGAGTTGTAACCCATTGCCGCGTTTCAAACGCGCGCTCGTTCCCCCATCCAGCGTATGGCTGCGAGAGCTCGAGGGAGTGCGCATGAGCGTGAAATTTCCTAGTAGCGCGCGGCGCGTATCCAATGAGTTTCGCGGAATGACGCCACTCCGAGCCAATGAAAAAGCTTGCCACTGACGACACTGTTATTTTTAGACTCCGTGAGTCACGGGATATAAGCCAGTACGTTAGTTGGGTGTTCACAAGTTGTCGAGACACCGTACCGTACGGGCTCACGTCAGGTTCATAGACAGAGAGAACGAGTTTCGTCTAGTTTATTTGTTTTTCTTCTTGTCATACGTGCGCGCCTCGATAAAGCCGAAAAAGTGCGTAGCGCCCCCACTTTTTCACAGATATAAATATATATATATGTATATATTTATATTTATAAGTTTTATATAGACGGAGAGAGGCGTGTTCGAACGTGTCTCGTGAGTCATTGTTGTGCCGACTTTCAAACGTGTCGGACCTCGTGCCACCAACTCGAGCCTCATTCGTAGCCGCGATTTAACTCGCGAGAGTGATCGGAATAATATTGAATAACAGTTTTTATAGTAGTTGACGGAAATTTCTCGCGGTTGATTCGTTTTTTTCGACGGACGAGAATAAACTCGTGTTTGTGTCAGTCGGTCCGTGTTTCAGCGACGAAAGTGTGCATCGATTGATACTAAAAACATCGTAAAAATATTATTTCGTGCGGGAAAGATCGCGCGAAACAAAGAGATAACCGGACTTTGTCGTCGTGACAGTTGGAGCGCAGTGCTGCCACTCGTAACACGCGGCAAGTGTTACTGACTATTGTTGTTTTAACGTTTTTTACGCGTTCGGACTATTTCCGTTGTCATTTTGATGAAAGTTTGATGATTTTCGGGATGTGCATGTTCGAGGAGCAGCGGAAAGAATAAAATAAGAAGTAGGAGTGTCGAGAAAACGAGCGAGAGGAGGCTTTTTGCTGCGTGTTTAAAGTCTCAGCCTACGCAGTTCGGGCGAGGCCTTTCGCCGAGTTGGCCTCAAGTCACAGTCTTTCGCAAGAGCGAGTAAGCGCGAGAGCGAGAGCGAGTGAGACACAGAACGAGGAGAGTGCGGTCCGCACGCGGTCGGGAGATAAACGTTGACGCGTGTATAGATAAACGGTCCCCGACAGAGGGAAAGAGGGTTTGATATACGGAAATCCGTGTAGTGCTCCGAGCCTCCGGTACCGATGGTTAAAAGCCTAAAGATGGAGACGACGTTTTACGAAGATACGGGGATTTACGGTGGCGCGGGTAATCGCGAGAACGTTGGTCAGCTAAAGAGAAATTTGACGTTGGATTTGAACGTCGCACAGAGACAAGGACCCCAAGCGAAGAGGCCGCGACTGGGACCACTTTCGCCAGCCCTCAACAACGGTGTACCGATCTTAAACTCACCAGATTTAAATATGTTGAAGTTGGGCTCGCCGGAACTGGAAAAATTGATAATAGCCCAACAAGACGGTTTGGTTACGACGATGCCAACCCCAACGAATCAAATATTGTTTCCACGAACGGTAACCGAGGCCCAGGAACTTTACGCCCGTGGTTTCGTCGAAGCCCTTAACGAGCTTCATCATTCGGACAGCTCGCAAGAACCCGGCAGTATTCATGGGGCGACATACACGAATCTCGAACCACCCGGTAGCGTTCAAAGCACCGAATCCACTATTTCTCAGAGTATGATGTTGATCAAGGACGAGCCTCAAACAGTACCATCGGTTTCTAGTTCACCACCAATGTCACCAATCGACATGGAGAGCCAAGAACGAATAAAGCTCGAACGTAAAAGACAAAGAAATCGTGTCGCAGCATCAAAATGTAGACGACGCAAACTCGAAAGAATCTCCAGACTCGAGGACAAGGTCAAATTGCTCAAGGGCGAAAATTCTGAGCTAAGTTCCGTCGTCCATAGGCTCAAGGAGCATGTTTGTCGCCTGAAGGAACAGGTCATGGACCACGTGCATTCGGGATGTCAAATAATGACCGTCACGGGACAATTTTGAAGGGCATCCGACGTCGGTTGCTCGATCCAACCAATTTCACCTTAACCATTGTTCAACACACAACAACAACATCACCGTTGACATGGCCCATCATACGAGCAAGTTTAGAGGTCGTTGCTTCTATTTTTCTCTTGACGAACCCTTCGGCCTTTGCTCCTTTGGTCTCGTCTCGTAGCGGCTCGTCGATCGCCTTTTCCAAAGAACTTCTGGCGAATTATTTAATCATCATTGGACTCCGACAATCGCGCAGGATCTGGACATCCTGCTGTGTGCTTCCAGAAGCTTCGTCCTCGTTCTCGCCCCAAGAGAGTAGAATCTTGTGCCCTTGTGCCAATTTCCGATTTTTTGGGGCAATGGCGATTTGCACTTGGACGGACGGTCCGAGTGGACACGAAACTCTGGCTTTATCTACTCGACTATAGCGACGATTATCTCGTCTCTTGTATTCTCTCCGGACCCTGACATCGTTTGGATCGCAATGGAGAATCTGACGAGGCCACCGTGTCGTGAAAGCTGTAACGCGTCTGTATGCCAATCAAGATCACCAGTGCCTTATTGCTTGGTGATCCGACGATTAACTCCCGATGGGTAATTGGGAACAAAAAGTCGGTATTAAAAAAATACGGTGGAGAGAGAGAGAGAGAGAGAGAGAGACGCGAGGGGAAGAGAGCAGAAGGAACAGAATTATTAGAAGCAAACGAATATGGAGCTAATGACTGCAAATTGAACTATGGACCTTCGGTAGCAGTAACAGAAGAGAATAATTCGAAAAACAAGAGAGAGAAAAAGTAGAAGCAAGAGACAGCAAGAGAGAGAAATGGAGAGGAGGAGGAGGAGGAGAGAGAGAGAGAGAGAGAGAAAAAAACGCTTTCATGCAAAGAGTGCCTTTCGAGTGGAGTGCGCAAAGCGTCAGGGAAAAGAGAAGGAATGGCGACGATATGCCATATAACCAGACTCTTTCTCTCTCTCTCTCTCTCTCTCTCTCGCTCTCCTCCGCTCTTAATCTCTCACTCTGTCTCGACGTTCACGCGATTGCCTCCCGGCGGTAAAAAGGTAGTGGGAGTAGCCGGGAACGCGGGGGCGAGAGAGAGAGAGGGAAGAGAGTGAAAAAACGCGTGGCGCGCGCGGCCATTTTGGAGAACACTGCGAAATGCGCGGGACGTTCAAAACTCTAGATGCATTATATTTTTTATGTAATGCGTATGGTTCATTTTTCAATCGCCAATATTAGTCTCTTTCCCTTCTCCCTTTCTCTCAGCCGTTTTTTCCACCCTTTATGCCGCTTCGAATATACGAACTTTCTTGTTTCATGTCGCTGCAACGCGTCAAATATTGTTTGTATTTTTTTTACTACGTCATATGTGCATCTAGTCCATTGTGCCCTCGCAACGTGTTTGCAAACTCAAAGACTTGAGAGTGTCAGCATCGTCAATCAAAAATAAAATACGGATATGAATATATATTTATATATGTATGACGGTGTGGTATCGAAAGGACAATGGCCATAAAATACGATCGTATTTTGTAGCATTTTCATCGATCGCGCAATTTTTTCGTTACGTCCCAAAAAAATCGTTCGTTTTGTTTTGTTTTGTTTTTTTTTTTTTTTTTTTTTTTTTTATATATTCGCGACTCTTTTTCGTTGGTCAAATTGATAAAATCATGCAATATTATGTGTATTATTTGTTCATGAGGTTGCCACCGGATTGTCCCCGCCATACGAGACACGAATGTGATAAAAAGAAAAGAGATAAACAAAAAACAAATGTACTCGTTAATATTTATAACGCTGTTAATATTTTCGACGATCCACGTGGCGATCGTGAGGCAGTAATTATTGTTTTTTCATTTTATTTTCGTTCGTTGAGTTTCATTCTACGACAAATCATGAGATTATTCAAGATATTATTATCGTCAGATACCAATTGCAAACGCTATATAAAAATTACGGATTTGTGCCTTTTTTCCAAAACGAAAGAAAAATGATAAAATTTGGCAGTGTCGAATACGAAATTGCTAAATAATTGATCGACTAGCGATTGCCTCTGCTGATAATAATATTTTTTAAACGAAGAAAATACAATTATCGATTATGACGTTCAAGCCAATGGGGCAATACTAAAGCGGGCTGCACAAAGAATAAACGCATGAAAGTAAATGAAAATAAAACCACATGTGATTTAGTCATTTAAGTGAAAAATTAAAATAATAATTAATAAATAAATTTAATGAAGAAACCCCATTAGATTGTAAAGAGAATACGTATGGTGTTTTTACTAAAACGTATACACCGCGTCATATAGTTTTACATAACCTTATACATAGCGAGAGTCCATACTGCTATATGTGAATATATATTGCAGCGCAAATCAATATATATAGATATATATATATATATATTATATACATTCTACGGATATGAATATATATATATATATATATATATATGTACATTTTTACATATACATATATGTATATATATATATATATATCGACAGAGCGAAGAAATCTTTTTTTACGAATAATTTTATTTTTGAATGAAATACGATGAAAATAAAATTAACTAATTATTATACTCATACATTTCTCGTCTCCAATTCTTTCAACACGTCCTCCATACCCGAGATTCTTCCCCTCACACTTATCTGCATTATTGATTCTATTTTTTTCAACAGATTTCATCGTTTATAATTTTATCCATTTCTCGGACGTTATTTACTCATTGTATCGTTTCAAGAACAAGCTCTTCAACGATATTCGCTCTATGCTACAACAACGCGCCCAGACTCGACACTGCAGTCGTGCCCTTTTGCTTAATTATTGCAATTGACTCATTGGCTCAATTGAGAAAAGTTCTCGGCTAGAATTAAGAGAGATGGCATAACCGTTAAATTTTGATTGTCTGCACTGCTGCTCGGGAAGGAACACTGAGCTTGAACCGCGACAACCTTTTCTTTAGCTTATATTTTTTTTCAATTGAGTTTTTATTTCGAGAAATTCCTCGTCACGGTTTATTGCTTGAGAAAATAATTTCATTCATTTTTTGTACAGCCGTTTTTGAGGTTTTTCTCTATCACAGGCGCCTGCGTCGCTCGAGGACATTCGTGTTACGAGAATCGGTCAGTGATTCATTTTTTTAATCGGCCAAAATAGTAGGAATTCATTTCGACGATTATTGAGTCATTGAAAATGAAAGAATTGGAAAAAATTGGCGATCTTTGATAAAAATAAAGCCTCGAGTTTGGTGGAACCTCCACGAGAATAACGAAACGCGAACCCAATTCGACGAGACCGAAGGTCTCGCGCGCGTGATATTTATTCATTTTTTGCCTTGCCTTTCGCGTGAGTTCGAGACTCGCAGCTAATGGGAGCTTCCCAAGGCCGCGGGCCTAGATCTCCTTAGAAGTCACTATACTTCCATAAATGTTGAAAAAAAAACAGAAAAAAAGTTCTATACGAGGACTACGCTGACGACGATCGTGCATTTTCTCCTCTCGCAGACTGTCCGGACTCGTTTTATCCGATTTCGAGAACGAACAAAAAGAAATCCTCCATTTAATAATCTCGAAATCTCGGAAATTGAATAAAAAAAGGCGGAAGATAAATGTAGCCTCATTCCGAAGTATACAGACCAAGTGTACGGTTGTTTAATGGAGGATTTTGGTTTTGCAACATTGCCGAGTCGCGACAAAGAAATAACACGTCAAAGCCGCTCGCGTTTACGTTTAGATAAGGAAAGAGTGGAGGCGCGGGCGAGATAGAGAGAGGGAAAAAAGAAAAAAGAGAGCGCCAACTCGTGTGCGTGGTCGCTAAACCAAACAGAGATTTCGAACGTTCGGTCTGTACACTCCCTTTGTTTAGAATCGCTGAGTAAGATTCAGATACTAGGCTCGCTCAGCCTGTACGCTGTTCTCGAAGCCAGGGAGAGAGAGGGACTCTCGCAATTGCCATCGCACAAATCTCATTCGTCCAAGCTCGACTTTGTTCTCTTCGAATAACTCGGACTATAATGAAAATAAATTTTCACTCAAATTCAACGTGTCCTTCCACGCTCTCGTGTCTCTCCATGCCTTTGTTTTACTTTTCTTCACTTAAAAATTCCATTTCCACCAGCGATTGTTTACACTAAAGTAGAAAAAATCGAATCTTCCTGTCACCGCATTTTTAATTATCGAATGCGACGACCTCGGATGATCCTTGAGATTGCTCGATCATGAAAAATAGGAAAATCTCGATTCCTGCACGAAATTGCAAAGAATAATTCCGTCGAATTAAATCCCTTGCCATTTTGCCTGACGATTTTTTACGAAAAAATCGTGAAAAAGCTTAGTGCCCAAACGACGATTCGCGAATTTGCGTTATGCAACAGTTTCACACAAGAGCCAAGGTCAGACGTACGTGAAGAAGCGGAGAATCCGTCTCCTTTCATCCATAATATGCGGAGACACAGCAAGCTACTGTGTGTCGAATTTAAATTCATAGATAAATGTTTCTCAAGTGCTCGATTCCACTGGTACGAAAATTTCATTGTTCAAGCCGTTTTTTTTTACATTGCTTGTTCGGTAGTTGGATAAGGAGTTTTAAGACATAATAGTTATGAGAATTCGAGGAATTCTATAGCCGCAGTGAACGAGTGTGGAGAGACCATAGAAAAATCCCATAACCATTCCGACGAGTTAACAGCAATCTCTCTCGCTCTCTTCCTCGCTCTTGTGCTGCAGAGATAGAGAAAGATGGAAAAATGTGAGAGCGAGTGAGAAAGAGATCTCGAACAAGGTCAACCAGGCCCTATCGCAGAGAGCCCTGTTCGTGATGGCGCGCGTGGAATTTCCACCACTTGTGTGCCACTAAATATCCATCCGTACATGAGAACGTACTCATATATACAAATAAAAATCTACGAAAATACTCTATAGAGTTATTCGACAGTTCGTACGCTCTCGTCTGCCGCATATGCCGAGAGTGGAGATTGGCTCTCGACTGTGAGAGTCACGATACATCATCGTAGAGAGAAAAATCTTGTTGGGACTTTTTTACAACGGGAAAAAAATCCGTGAGTCGATCGAAAAATAAATAAACGACAAAACCCATCAAGGCAAAGTTCGAGGCCGATAGTCGGGGCTCGCGTGAGCGTTTATTCAATTAATTTCATTGATTCGATTAATTTCTTCGTAATAGATCTTCTGGCTGTGAAATATTAATTTTTACTGGAAGTTCGACTCGGTGGACACCCGGTACACAGGCACGAGATAAAATGGAGGGAGAGAGAGATGGGAACCGAGACCGCCGAATATCTTTCCGCGAACGACTTCCTCGTTCTCGACAACGCCCGACTTGTTAACTCCTTAGTTTCGTTGAAATCCACAGCCCGTTTCCTTCCTCTCGGTCTCGCTCGTTTCTCCCAACGTTAACCTCCAATTATTGCCCTCCCCGAGTTTTTTTTTTATATTCAAGGAAAATCGCGCGGTTGAATCGAGAGAGCTACGATTCTTCGACGAATAAAAATGATAAATATTGTGATAAGAGTTTGCCAGGCAACCGTCAGATAAAAGCTGGACGAAGACTGGCCGCGATGTTGCTGCCAAAACTTGGCGAATATCGATTGAAATGTTTCGGTTTTTATCTTTGTATTTTTTTAATCGTATTTCGATAATTTTTTCATTCCTTATTATTCTTTTAGGAGCGCAAAAATACGCAATAGTGTTTCTAATGATATAAGTCTCGGGGAAAGAGAAAAGAAAAGTGTAAGCAAACGCTGGGTTTACTGTTGCACTCCCGGACACGTTCGCTGCTGGGGATTACCCGATGTACATCACTCTTGTGTACGAAACCACGGCTTAAACTTTATATCTTTCGTTTTTCATTTCTCTTTCCCTTTCCCTCTTTCTCTCACTTTCGTGGGGCCTTTTTTCCTTCTTCCTCGATCGCAACAGCTTTACGGTTTAAGCCATAAGGCTATCATTAGTTTCGCAAGTTGTACTCGTTGCAGTTGTCCTAGGCACCACGCGTTCGAGCTCATCTTCTCCATACATTCTCTCTGTGCCTTCTCTTTGTCTCTCGCCTCCTCATCTTGGTTAACATTTTTTTCCTCGTCTTTCATTCTCCTCGTTTTGCTTTTATATTTTCTCTCATATTCACCCACATGGCCACGTGTTTCTACGTCTTTCTTCGGAGTCGCGATTCCCTTATCTTGACGCTGTGATCGACAAAGAGAGGGAGAAAGCGAGTTAATCTCGCTGCGCAGTTCGCACGTGAGGAAAACTCGTTTCGCTCCATTGTCCTTTTTTTTCTTTGTCACTTTATTTTCAACTTTGAACGACCATTATTTACTCAAATCGTGCATTTAATTCACACCGTTTTTCCAATAATAATTAACGGTCATTGAGGTGCGAACTTTTTCATGAAATAAATTGTCCATTTATCTTTTTATTTCGATCGAAAAATAAAAATAATAAAACGTCGCGCAATTTTTGCTGATAAACCATTTTTTTCATTTATTTTTTCAGCCTCGGAAACAACAAGCTGAAAGAGAGAGAGAGAGAGAGAGAGAGAGAGAGAGCTCAGCTACAAAACGTCAACAACTTGACAATGGGACATGAAACTGGCTTAAGGGGCATTGTCTCGATCGCGGCGGCGACTACGTAATGTAAAATTCACGCACGGGATTGCGTCGACGTCTCAACCGCACACAAAAACGTCGCAAAGTACGTGACCCGCCTAACAATTTCGTACAATAACGCGTTTCGCTCTTTCCGGACACAAACTCTTTTCTCTCCTTCGCCTCGAACGTCTATTCTTTCCTTGTCCAATTTTTTCCAACACACAATTACAAAGAGACAGTCAAAGATCCGCCCAACCCCGTTTCGTTCATTCAAATGAGGCGAATAATGATTAAGAAAAAGAAACTCAGAAAGCATTCCATTATACTTTGGATTTGGAATTATTTGATAAAATCATCGACGTGTCGAGGCCACAGAATCGTCAATTCAATTGGACTCTCATTCTGCGAAGATTAACATTTCAAATATATGTTATTTGTAACACGTAACACGATCTAGTTAACGGTACGATATACGAGTGAAACGTCAAGAACTCTCTCCACAAGCTCGCCTGCTTTTCGGTCTCAATTATTGCCAAGCATTCCCATGGGGAGAAGTTTATTAAAAACACGTGTGTCTCTGGTGCTCTGCACGTCACATTGGCAGAATTGGATCATCCTACGAGGACACATGACCCAATTAACAGAAATGAATGAAAAATCAACGTAAAACAAAAGACCAGATCGACCAGATCCTCGTAAGTTTCCTGCTAACTTTTGCTCGAGAAATAAAATGAAAAACACGTTCGTATAGATCGCGAGATGCTGATGGACGAAAAAAAAAACAAAAATTTCTAACCATTTGTTTCTGCCTCGTTGCTGAGATATCGTTGAATATCGCACCGATTGATGAGCCCAAAACGAAATCTTTGCCATTCGATCGACAAAACTCTTCTGATTGATGCCACAGAGAGAAAAATGACAAAAGACTTTTCAAGCGAAAATTACACAATCCAACGATTCCTCATACTTCAAACGTTCTCGAGAGCTTGTGTGTAGATCATTGGCAGTACGGATGGAGATTGTGTATTTTGACTCAACGATCGACTGTACTGTTCGGCAAGAGAGATACGTGCTGCTGGGTGTTGTCGAAGCAAAAGCTTGGCATCGAGCCAAGTACCGTCGTAGCCTCGAGCTGTTTCTATATTATGTCTTCTTCGTCTTCTTCTCTTCTCGCTTTCGCTGGACCAGTTTTCTTTATATCCGAGAGCGGGCCTCGCAAACGCGTATTATTTCGAAACAACCGGTTCGGCGAAACCCCTGATCGTCCATATATCCCCAGAGATCCTCGTGCAGAAGAGCAACAACTATATGTATCCTTCTCGTTGCTGCTATCCGAAAATAACGCGAGAATATTATCGGCGCTAGAAAATTGTCGAGTCGATGAAATCCGTTCGTCAAGTTCCGTAACTCCAGCACCAATCATTCGCCCATTTTGATGAGCCTGAAGTTTGCATCGGCGCAATGCCAGGAAATAAAAAAAGAATAATAATATGCTGTCCCTTTTTAATTTTCCGAATCCATTCGTGAGATCCAAACAAAGAAAAGAGGTAAATTAAGAAATTTTTTTTTTTTTTAAATGAATCATTTTTTTTTTTCATTTCGTGACATTTCGTCGATGCAAACTTCAGGCTCATATTTTGCACCCATTTTGATGAAAAATCTCTCGGACCTTCGCTGATCTTCGGACAATCATCAACGCCATCATAACGTTAAAAAAATAAATAACCGCAAAATGCAAATCATCTGCATAATTCTGCGACTTTTGATCTCTCGTTCCCTCCGAGTCTCTCCGTGTCCCGTTATCCTCGGTATGAATTTCGACAAGTGCCTCGCACGGCAATCGGACGAACTGATTGAGAAATGAACGAACTGAATAAAAATAATAATTTAAAATCGAAATATCGTCGATACGTCGACGTTTTCATTCAAGGAAAACGTCCTTCAAGGAAAGGTCCCAGAGCTGACCATCGTCATCTGCTCTCTTATCTCTCTCCTCGCGCAAAAATCAAAATATTGTTGTTTGAAATAGGAGAATTTGATTACATAAAACAAAATTCCTCTCGAGTGATTGTTACGCTCGAAATTGTTGAAAATGTATACACTCATGTGTGTGCAATCCACACATACGAGAAAGAAAAGATAGATGACAGTTTTGGATTGGCGAACGACAAAGATCATGCCAGGTGGTCAAAATCCTAAGTATATGCTTTTTGCTCGCACGTGCACGTGTGCCGGCACATCGATCTTGCTTGTAACCACGATAGCCTCGTGTTCCTGATCTATATACTGTTTCTCTTCGCGCCCTCTCTCTCTCTCTCTCTCTCTCTCTCTCTCTCTCTCTCTCTCGCTCTGTTTCTCCTTCTAAGCGTTCGGTCTCCGGCGAGTGGAAGCCGGACAAAGATTAGAAAAAGAGAAGGAAGAAACAAAAACAATTTAAAAAAAGCAGCATATGCTGCTGCTGCTGATGGAGGTCGCTGTTGGCTCAGGTGGTTCAGCGCTACGTTCAATTTCCCCTTCATTTTCAAACACACGCGTCTTCGTGTGCGTCTGTTTACATTTTTTTAATTTGACTTTCACGTATAGAAAAGTATATACTTCGCTATGGACAGCGTTGATGTGTACAAAGAGAATTGAATTCCGCAGTTCACTCGTGTGAGTATAAAACCCAACAATTCCATTAATTTTCTTTCTTTGTTCCTGCTCGCCTCGTTCAGGACATTTCCGGCACTGTTTTATATACCCGCGTTTGAAAATACATGTACATCGATCACGGACACGAGCGAGTCTGACAAATAGTACTCTGGGGACGACCGTGTGGCGATTTGCAGATGAAAAAAAAAATTTATTTTATTATTATTTTCGTAATTCGAATATTTTATGGAGAATCAATTTTAATTCTCATTTTTTTATTTATTTTTTTACAGAAAATTATAATATTGGAGGAAAAGGTTTTAGAAAAATTAAGGTTTTTTCATGCCTTGGCCTGTAAGACATCGAAATGTCATTTTTAATGAATTGTTAATTCATGCATACACGAAAATACTGATCTCCGACTTCCGGCTGTTGTGAAATGTGCTCACGTACAACTCCGTTATATTCCCTCCTCGCTGATGTCTATTCCCTCTGTTTTCTTACGTTTACATTTATCGCTAAGTATATTTTTTTTTTCTTCTCTCACTCTCTTTCTCGTTCCGTCTTAAAACCTTGACTGATAATCCTTGAATTATAATCGCGTTCGGGGAATCTTACGAAAGCACATCATGCGTGCGTTCATGCAGCCATTGCACGATGCTATTCTCAACCTACTCCAACACGATCTATTCTCACACGACTACTTTTACTTATTACGTCTTCATATTTTTTTCATACGATAAAAAAAATATTTTCGCCCGAATTTACGCCAAAATTTCCGTCGAAACTATAGCGACTGTTAAAATAATCAGTTTTTCCTTTCTCAACGTGTAAACTCGGCGCCCCCCTTGCCTACCTTGTCGCATCTGATTAGTCCTGACTAATTAATTAATAACTCAGTAACGGCGCATCGTAGAGAAAAAAAAAGCATAAGAACATTTCTCTCCAGAATCTTGTTATCCGTTCATCCCTCAATTTGCAGACTTCTTACTATAATCTTACCAGGCGAATCGACACGTATTATGAGATTATCTCGCATATACGTGCTCGCAGAGTTGTACGTCGGTACGTGCGTCTTCGCACGTCTATAAAACGATTAAAGACCGAGGCAACGAGCACGGAAGAGGAGACTAGTGTATTGCTGGATTAATCACTCTCTCAAGCTCTCGTTGTTGTGATGGATTTTTAATGGCTTCTCAGACCTTGGGCCAGCTCTGCTCTCGGCTATGCGAGTTTTCTTTTTTTCATTCACACAACGTGTTTCGAACTGCAGAGAGCTGCTGATGCTACGACGTAAGAAAGAGAGAGATTCCAACTCCCACGATAGAGTGAGAATTTCTGTCTTCTTTGAAGGACATCTTTGTGTCACGCGTGTTGTCTTTGTCTCCGCGCGTTCTCTTTCAATGATTTTTTTCGCGAAACAGTGAGAATAATGAAAAGAAATGAGAAAACGTGATTGAAATTTGAGGAAAATGTTGGCATATTCGTGGGCCATGTTCCTCGTGGATGATCGTTCGGGGAGATAAACGAGTTATAAAAAAAATTTGGCCAATCGCCAGTGTACCAATCGCCCAACTTGCAAGAACCGACTGAAATAACGAACGAGGCAAAGTTTCTCGGGCGTAAGCTTTCCTTAGGATTATAAATAAGACCTCATATACTTTTGCATTGTTATTGCCACGCAGTGCGAACGAATAAGAGAAAAGGACGTACGTGGAAAAAAAAGTAAGATCCATAAACTTTTTCCTTATCGCTTTTTCGACGAATCGCTTTTTTTTCCCTCTCTCTCTCTCCATTTTTATGGCTATTAATCTTACGTCTTTATTCGCAAAGGTTTTATCGTCGCTTTGAAAATTATTTCCAATGCCTATGGTGTAACATTTAACAAAAATGTTGCTTTTTCATTTTTTTAATTTTTTTAATTTACCTTTTTATTGGATTTTTTTTATTTGTCCTATTTATTTCACATTTTTCACTATTATGTCGACGACGTACCGAGTTCAGTTTTTTATTTTTTCATCTCCGACGGTACGAGGCTCCCATAAAGCCAAGAGAACAAAGTCCGAGGCTTTTAGTCGTTTCCTGTCCCGTACTCGGCGAGACTCGTGTCGTACAAAAGTACGCGGAAACAATATTTCAAAGCGATGAAAAAAAAAGGCATGTATAAAGTAAAATAAAGCGACGAGACTTCGTGGAGCGGAAAATCACGCCTCCGAAATCGCGTGTCCTCCAAAATCTCTTTTATTTTTATTTTTCGTTTTTTTTTTTTTCGACTCTGGAAACCCAATCAACTTTCATTAAGGGTTATGAGATTTTTATTTTTCCACTCAATACAGTCCATGGATTTTCAACGCTGTGACTGTTGACCCGGTCGCTCGGGCGACCCGATAGATCGAATTTTTTGAAATTTACAACGGAATAGGCCACGCGGAGCGTCGTATATACGAGTTTGGTATAGTTAGCGAGTTTCAAGGTCACCCGAGGCTCGTGCTCGCAGGCGATAATTTCGACCTCTGGAATGTCACGACCCTGTGATGGATCGTTACGATGCTCGCAACGTGCCTGCACGACGGCTGCTACAATCCGTGTGTATCTTTCACGGGACAACCTTTATTTTTTTTATTTTCATACCAAGAAAGTATGAAAAATACAATTTTTTAATTCGCGTCGCTCAAATTTTTTTTTCTTCTTTCATTCTGATTTTCTGATACTGGCACGTTCGAAGAAACTTGTCTTGTGGAATTCACGTTCCAGAGAATCCAGATGCTCCGTTCTACGCCCAAGACTCGTTCCAAGAATAAATAAAAGTGGTACGCGATCGGCAAAACCGCAAACCTCACGCAACACCGGACGTTCAATTTACATATTTGGACCTTTTGTCCGCAAATATGCAATTCAATCATATGGAATTTTTTTTAAGCACTCACCGAGCCTCAAGACCGTTCATGAATTAATTCACATTTTTGAGGCTCGTACTTCGGTCTCAAAAAAATCGTGAACGTCCAGCTCACTTTGCCCCTACGTTGAGAAACGTTTACCCTTTTTTTTTTCTTACAT
Source organism: Campopleginae sp. 14b (assembly GCA_030522525.1). NCBI lineage: Eukaryota > Metazoa > Arthropoda > Insecta > Hymenoptera > Ichneumonidae > Campopleginae sp. 14b. The sequence continues at coordinate 171,606 of JAPYYS010000034.1, read as the reverse complement.
TTCCATCCGTCAATTTTCGACCCGGAATCGTTGATGTCGTCGGCGATCGAGTCCGAAACGTGACCGAACCGAAAATTAATTCTTCTTGCACGAAAAACAAACTCCTCGGCCCTTCTCAAGCCCAACCACCGCATTCAATGATCAAAAATTATACCCGAGCCAGCTCGAAATCGCACAAAAAATCCCACAACCGATACACACACCATGTACGATCTAAAAATATATTTACATGTGGTGTACGAAGGGGAAGTGACTGCGATGAGAGAAAAAGGTTGCCGGGCGCTCATTTGGCGACGCGAGTGATTCACTCGATGGCGCCAAACTTGCAAACTTTATCTTTTTGTGTCACTTCTCTTCTTCACTTCCTTCACCACGCAATTCGCTTATTTATCGGCTATCATTGTCTATCGCTCTCTCCGGTCTCGGGCTTGACGATGACCATTTCAAAATGTAAAAAAAAAAATCTACATCCATCGTGGCGAACGAGTAAACGATTAAATTAGAGAAGAAAATTGACAAGCCTTCTGGGCCAAAAACTGTGGAGGCTTCGGATTAAATGTTATTGAGGAAAAATTGGAATTTTTCGCCAGAACGATTATCCCCGGTATAGCGGCGAATCGTCGATTCCGGTACAATGAGAAAAATTAAGATCGAGGGGAGATCTCGAGCGGAGAAAGAGAAAACCAGAGGACTTTGTATCGAGGGTGTGCGAGGGTGGACGAAATATTAAATAAACTCTATATATATGTATACATATGAATGCAACGACGTTATGTACGAGCCATAAATATTATACTACAGTTCACAACACATTTATGTACATGTTGTAAGCACAGGCAATTCCAGACGAAAATTACAAAACGATCAGTCTCCAAACCCGGTCTGACGAGTCTGAAATTTTCTAAAAAATTCCTTGCCTTTTTTTTATGGAATTAAATTGACTGAGATAAATATTGGACTTTTGGTGACATTTTTAAAAGTTTTATCCGCAATTCCATCATGTTGAAGTTTGCCTGGTTGGAATGCAACGAAATTCTGATTGTTCTTGAGCAGAGCTCGTAATTATTTTGCAATATTTGGTCTGGACCATAAAACAAATCTTTTTTGTGAATAAAAAACTGAATCGACACGAAGAAATGGCCACAATTTCCAAAATTCAATAAATAATTAATAGAAAAAGGATTTTTCGTTGAATCTCAACGTTGCAAACGTCAGAATGATTATTTTTCAGCTATTTAAACATTTCACGATGTTTCTTTGTAAAAATTTCGAAACGAAGGATCGAGCATGGTGTCTGGACGGTGTGTAAAAAGTTTCAGGGCTCATTGAACGAGGTTGAGGGTCCCGGATCGATCGATTTCGTCTCGAAGGTCCCATGTACAAATAAATTTATAGGGTATGCCTAAAACACGCTATACTCTCTCTCCCACGTAAGAATTCCTAATGCACGTATATATACGGACATGCACACGATGTAAAGGAGAGAAGCATGGAGTGTGCACGTAGCACGTGTTTATGTGAAAAAGGGAGCCCCCTTCGGACGGTATCGATCTCTTTCACCGAGAAACGGCATGTGCGAGGGCAACCTCCCTAAAAGTCTGTCTCTCCTAACGATGTACGCCAAAAAAAGGGGGCTCGTTCTTGTACTCGTAAATCCCATCCGAACGAATGCTTTTACCGAAATACTGGAAAAAATATTTAATATTGCGAATATCCAACGAGACAGGAACGCAATTTTTCCAACATTTCATTTTACAAATTTATTATTCAATTTCCTACTGCAATTTATATTTTGTCTTCGAGCAAATTTTTTTATTTCATCGCTACGAACATTTTGGAAGATTCGTGAATCCTAAAAAAAAAAATGCAGTGCAGTCAAAATAATGCATTTTGATGCAACAGACTCGATTCTATTATGGAGATTTTAGCAAATATTTTATCGAAGTAACTGAAAGATTTCTGATGAATTTTCTCATTGAAAAGAAAAATGGTTCAGGCCACGACGACGATTTTTCATTCAAAACGATGTATTCATTTCCACGAACCGTTTTTTTTCTTTAGTGTCATTCTTTTCGTTGCGTTTGACTCTTTTTTTTCATTTACCCGATGTTGGACTTTCGCGTGACGTAAAAGTCACGTATTGAGTCGAAAAATAGAAAAATAAAGAGATTGGAATGGAAGATATGGATGGAAGGAAGTAGAAATAATTAATGCTGAAAAACACTTAATCCTCGAAGGTTAATATTTGTTGCTGTTCGCGGCAACTGTTTCGAGCTTATCATTTTCATCTTTATATCCGCAGAATTTGCACTATTAGCTGAAACATTTGAGGAAACTCATTAGGTTGAGTGCTTTGAAATAAATTTGATGTTAGCGAACGTTGATGGCCAAAAGTGCATGAAATACTATTAAAAGCGTGCCCAAAAGCATTGGGAATGATGTCGCTAATGAGTAGCCTTAATAGCTGATCGTTGCACCCAAGTAATTATTTCTTCATTAGCTTCGAAGCGAAGATCTCGAAAGGAGACTCATTATAGTTCCGAGTTTTTTGTCCCGGTCGAAGTGAATCGAATGTTAATTCGGAAGCACGTTTTTCTTCTTGACAACGATCTTCCTGTTTCCTTTTGGTTAATATTTTTCGTGTTTCGCGGCAGAGCCACCGTATTTTTGTGTGTTTTTTTTTTCATTGAAAAGAGTTCTCCTGTCGTAAAAATCGATTTTAATTGACGAGAAATCGTGATATTTTATCGATTTGTAAAAACATGAAGAAAAGTAAAGTTTTGGGCTTCTGGTTCACGGTCAACGTGCGTGCGGCCCCTGACAGTCTGGACGCCGTATCGCTCGCTAGGAGAAAAAGTGGTTAATGTTGGGAGGTTTCCTGGCGCCGTTTCTCGCCATCTCTTCCTCGACGTTCATCGGCGTTTGCACCCTTTCCCCCTCCCCCTGCGATATTATAGCTCACGTACGCGCCAGCATGTCGTCCCACTGTCGCAGTGAAGAAAAAAAATCATTATTATAATTGATCTCCGCGAAATCGTTAAACTTTTTTTTTATAAAGCAAAACAGTCCGATGTCGATTATTTTTTATTTATTTAATGTAAAAATGGTGTGGAAAGTTTGCGATTTTTCGAGTAACAAAAAAGAAGTGAAAAAATGAATTTTATCGACGAATTCGATGCTCCAAAATATTGAAAAATATAAAGCGCAATGAAGAACATAATCTGAGCTGCGATACGTATTACGTTCACTTGGTGCGAGCGACAATGATCGTCGGACTGGAGCCAGAACGGCAATCATACGGCATTAAAGGTTTAACCTACTGGCTCTTGGTCGTTCTCTCTTGTTATATTATTCGAGAGAGTGCGAGGGCGTTTTGAGCAGACGAGGAAGGAAAAGGGGTAAAATAATGTGGATTAAATTCGGAGACAAACGACATCGGATCGTCTGGGTATTTATCAACGTAATTTCCTAAATATTTCCTTCATATTTTCATTTTTTAATTAGTGCAAATATGTTTTCTGCATTTTTATTATTCGAGTTATTAAAATAATCATAATAATTGTTTACATTTATGAAACAACTCTTTTGAGCTCGATCTTTGGTGATAAAGTTGTCTGAATAATAGCAAAAGTGTTGGTGAATATTTATTAAGGAGAAATTGTGAAATTAAATTGCGAGAGGGTCCAAATAACTTGGCCGGGCTGTGGGCATTGCTGGAATTTTCAGTGAATTCGTGGTTGGTATTAAATTCTTTGGATCTCATGACGCAAAGCAATAATCCTCGAATCGTGCCCCTCGGGCACGTACTTTCGGTACTTTGACATTGTTTATGGCTTGATTCCGATTATTTTCTCCACAGTTGTAAAAACCGAAAGGTTCTTTTATTATTTTACATTGGTATTTGATGGTCGACGGTGAGACCAATTTAAAAAATCGTTCAAGGACGTTAGGGAGAAAATTATCTTGCACTTTTGGCCTATAAACAATTATCGTAAACAAATTATTACACGAATATTCATCGTTCAATAACAAATCATTATTTCCCCCTCGTTTTTTTTTTCACTTTCAAGCACATAATTACGTTTTTACGTAATATTTATTATTTCCTTCGGGCTCAGGATAAATACAGAGGAGATTCCGATAAAAGATTTATGTGTGGTGGGAATGGGAGTCGTAGAATTAGCGATAGAGCAGGGATCTTCGAAATTCCCTCATGGCGATAATTGTGTAGAGATAGGACGGAAAGGGCGAGCGAACGAGGGTCAATGAGCCAATTCGAATAATGAAGGAGAATAGAGTGAGGAAGAAACAATGGACCATTATCTTTATTCCCAGTCCTCTCTAAATAACGTCACGCGAATGAGAGAATTTCTTTCTCCGTTGACGACAAACCTGATTTTTCTTTCTGTCTCTCTCCCCCACGAACTTTTTACTTCATCGTAATTAAAATTCTGTTTTACGAGTAAAAATAAGTTGGAAAAATCATAAATTCTAATGACGATCGATTGGATAGACAAATAAAACAAAACAAAAAATGAATAAATAATAAGCTTCCCCATTTTCCAACAATAAAGTGACTCAGATCGATGAATTCATGAAATAAAATTATTCCTAGAGACACGAGTAATTACTCATCATGGGTGTGCGAATAACGACACGATCTATTCTCGTCGATAAACTCCTCTAGTGTAAAAATCGGAAAACATAAAAAAAGCTGCGAAGCAAATTCAAGTACACGAGAAGAATGTAATTCACGCAATTGCTCGGTAATTTCATGCTTCGTCCGAGCATCCACTTGTGCAACGGGCAACATTGTCTCTTGCCTGGAGTTTTTCTCAAAATTCTGACACTCCCACATCTTTTGATTAAAAGGATCATAATTAACTGTGCCATTTGTGCACAGGGTAATTGGAGGCCAGGCTTAACGCGTATGATTCTCGAAAATTAATATTTGTGTGTGCGTGGGAAAATAAAAATAATAAAAAGTCATAATATTAAATTTATTTATTTTTGTAAATAAATTAAATATCTAGTAGAAAATTAAATTTTCAACGACAATCGGTTATCCAAATGGAATGCAACGAATAACGATAAATTTATATATTTTCCGCTCAGCTAACCGGACATTTGAATCGCGAAAGGTGCAGCCGCTGTACCGGGAAACAATTGACACAAATATGTCCTCGATGATCGAGCTCCATATTGTTCCAACGTGTGAGGCATTTACTCAACAATTTAGCACGATTGAAAAAAGCCACAGAAGATTAACTAAATATGTAAGAGTCTCGGTATTATTTAATTCTTTCGTACGAGATGCGAGATTAAATCATTTCTATGTTTCCCGACCTCGGCGCTTCGTTTCGCAGCGAAAATAAAGGCGAAACAATGAGCCTCACACCTATGTTAATTAACCGCTCTCTCGTGCTTTTGTTGATGAATAATACGCCCGTTTTTCACGCTACACGTTTCAAAATTATGCTTATCTTTGTTGTTTTATATTTATCAACGATTTTTACCATTGAATGAACCATTTTTTGACCATTTTTTTGCAGGTTATCGAATTTTATTCATTTCCAAACTTTTGCGAATAAAAATGTTCACATTTCTGAGGAGCAAACTTTTTTTTCCATTTTTTCGAAAAATAATCAGGCAGGATTTGACTTTTTTTACAACAAAAAAACGTCGACGATATAAAAATTGACATTTTTTATTTTTAATGAAAAATAAATTTTTAATATATATTAAAAAATGATAAAATTTTCTCGGAGAGAACAATCGCGTCTCGTAAATCGTGAAGCAAAAATCCAATAAAAACTCTCTCTAAACTTGGTTTTTTTCTTCGCGTTTTAAAAATTGACACTCGAATGATAAAATTTCGATGTGCCACATCCGGAATTGGATAATCGATTGTGAAGGCGTCGGGAATAATTGGAGCCACGAATGATCATATGATCGATGCAATTTAGCGACAAATTTTTATTTCGTACGACGCGATCGATGCGCGAAAACGTTTGTGTAGCCGGTTGCACGTACGGCGAATCGTACTTTCTCCCTCTCTCGCTCTCTTTGGCTCTGTCACTTTCTCTTAGTCACCATTCCGGATTTGGAAGGCTGGCCGTAAGCCAATTTTCGAAAACTCATCGTTGGGCTTTAAGGGTCCAAAGCTAGGGCTTGGAAACCATGTGAGCGAGGATCAAAACACTTTGTTTTTATCATCACTCGACCTGAGCATGTGATCCCCTCGTACGTTGAAAAAAAAAAAAAAAAAACGAATCAATTGATTTTTCGGTGCCAAAAGTCATTTTTCAAAATTAAATCGCTTGAGATTGACGAAAAGTTCGATAAAAACTCGATAAAAAACAAAAAACGAATGCACTTTGAATTTTTTTGATTTTTGATCATAAAAAATCGTCAAATTGTTTTATCCTCCAATTTTAATTCAAATTGCTTTATTATTGGCCTGGCCATGGATAACCAACTCTCGGAATATTACGATCATTTATATGCAACATGAGGCAAAAAAAAAAAAGTAGGTGCGTATGTAATCCTCGAAGTGGATTTTTTATGGCGTCTACCATACGTAGCTGCATATAAACGTGTACCGGCAATGCCACGGGTTATTACGAGAGATGCAAGAGAGGGAGAGAGCGAGAGACTTAACGAAGGTTCCGAGAGTTAAAAGGGTCAGTGAGCCAGGGCCGCACAATACGCCGGAGGATTCGAATTCAATCGAGTAACGAGCATGTTCAACGAGGTGAGAATATTACCAACATTTCTCCGTCAATAAATCTTTTCAAACAAAAAACTCTAAAAATAAGAGAAAAAAAAGTACCATAATTATCAATTTCGTTGATTTTTCTTATATCGTGTTTTTTTCATAATTATAATTGAAAAATGGGACAAAAATAATTAACAAGTACTTGAAAAATGTGACCGGAGCGTGTAAAGAATCTTTAGCACTAAAATATTAACTTTACGACCAGATTTCGCTGGAATTAAATTATTTCAAACAGATTTTCTTGTCACCGTGTATTTTGAGTCGAAAAAAAAATTGGAAAATCGAGAAAAATATGGAAAATTGAAAGGACGAAGCAAAGAGAGCATTGACCCCCGTTTCTTTCACGCACGAATCGGCTTTTCTTTTCACGGTACACGCAGTCTCGTGCTGATGGTCGAGTATATTATGTGCTGTACGTGCCATGTTCTGTCCATTAGTACATAGGTCCATATATACATACGTATTGTATATATATATATATATATATATATATATATATATAATAAGGTATACATACAGGAGTATGGGGGGGCAGCTGGTCGCGTGCTGACCCCCATGGCGATGCACCAAGTGTTCAATCCTCTCTTACCAACAGACAACGCACGTACCCATTATCTATACCGGGTGTTCGTTAATCAAATTCAAAAAAAAAACGGGGGAACCAGGCGGAGTCGGCGTGAGCCAAACGAGCAAGAACAATGCTCGCTTCTCAGCCAACAACGAAAAAACAACTTTTATATACGTGCTCGGTATAATTTTTATTCTCAATTAGGGGACCAAGTAAAAATAGAAAATTTGGTCAATCCGTTCTCGTTGTATTTGCCTTTTCGCTGTTTCGTCGATTTTTTTTTGTACGTGAAAAAAAAACCTGGAGAAAAATTCATTGGGAAAAATAAATTGCCAGGAAAATTTTGGAATTAGCTCGAATTTTTTGTGACCAACTTTAATTTAAGACGATGGATAGAACGAGAATTATTTATTCTGTGATAAGCACCGCAGTTGATTAATTCAGAAGACAGCCTGCGGGTACCGCACCGCTTTTATCAATTGCCCTAGAATGCTCTTGCTTGGGAAAAAAATATAATGATATAAACTTGCTCGTGTGAATTAGACAATGTGGATGACCTTTGGGCCCCAAGAAAACAGCCTCACACTTGACCCTTTTAAAATGGCCGTACGGTCAATTTCTAAAAGCTTTTTTCGACGGTTTCATCCATCCAGACTGTTGCTCAATTTTTCCTTTTGACAAAACGCCGAAAAGGCTCGGAGAAAATTACACAAAAATCCTCAGACTCCAGAAATCATTCCTCACGATTTTTGGCGATAAAAATTCACCGCAAGTTCCGGGATCCTCGTTGCAGGAAAATCCCTTCAAGAACGATCGACACGAAGATCGAAAAATTCGAGATATAAATAAAAAAGGAAAATTACACCCGGAAACTTGGATGAAAAACGGGAACACAGTGCATAAGCAAAAAAATCGTTTCCCATGATTTAGTGGGTGGAAAAAAAAAATTAGAATTCGTATTTTTTGGGATTTCTTACGCTCGTGGACACGAAATATATTTCGAGGGTTCAAACAGTATGTATAAATTCACGCATTTATGTATAGCCGACCATAAAATCGAAAATTCACCCTTGGAAAAGTTTTTTTCGCCATATAGTTTTATGGTCGGATCGTAAACATACGAATAGTGAGGTGTATCGTTGAAACACATACTACTTTACAATGGGGGAGTGCATGGTCGTTCAGTGGTCGTATACTACGCTCGTATTGATTTTCTCCTCCTTGTAGCTGCTCTGTAGCTTTTAGCTCTCTTTCTCTCAACACTGAGCTTACCCCCGAACTACACTTTTCGTTATATATACGTCCCGATGTTGCTCACTTTACTGAATTAGTCGGGGACCCCTAGATTCTTCGCTACCCAAGTTCCACGAGGGATACAAACAAGTACTGGCGAATAAGAATTTCAAAAAACCCCCGACTCGATACTGCGTATAAAAAATAAATCATTTGAAAAATGCTGTACGCGTTTATTTTCGTCCGAAAGAACCAAAAAAACGAAAAAAAAATAATTTTATAAAAATTGCGAACCGAAAAAAAATGAAACTAAAAATGGTGAACCTTGAAAATGTAAAAAGTGAAGAAAAAAAACCGATGAATTATATCGGACCCTCCAAATTGAGAGTCGACGAGAATATTATAAAAGAATATATATATATATTTTTTTTTTATGCAACAAGCGTTTTTTTGTCATTCTCTGCTGCGGTCATGTTTTTTTCGAAATTTGGCATCGATTAATAATCCTACGCCTCAGGTGAATTTATTTATATAAAAAAAAAAAAAACCAAATAAATTGACGAAAAAAAATAAAAACTCGCGCGTGTTTTTTTTTCGACAATACCTTCGCGCGGTCGTATATCGTAAATTGGGACGGAGAGGGTGAGAGAGAAGGAAACGAAGAGAAAAAGCGAAAGAATAAAACTCCAAGTTCGAGACGAGAAAAACGTCTGCGCGGCGCAACGCTAATTTACGATTCTCGGTTAAAAGTCAAGGATTTCACATCCATTCGCGATCATGAGAAATCTCAAGATATTTTTTCTCCTCTCGCACTTTTGGACGATGCATATGCATAACTCGTCGTAAGTTGTGACCATTTTTTTTCACCAACTAAATTTTACCACGTGGAACACACTGCGACACATAATCTCAATGTCAAACAATAAAATCATAATTTAACAATAGCTTCCTCATATTTCTACTCGATCCCTAACCGCTGAGTGCATTTTGAAAGACCAAATGTCACAAATTTCTCGTAAAAATTTTATTTCAAAATTTTTCAATTTATTTTCGTCTTTCCCGATTCGATTTTTATTGCAAATTTTTTCCCACTCATTTTCGTCTTGGTCAACAATATTTTTCCCGCCTGGACAGTAAATTTTTTTGTCAAATTAACAGCGGGATGGAAGACAGAGATGACCCTATAACCGCGAGGAATCAAAATATTTGTTAATTACGTGACCTTGAAACGAATCGACCTCGAGAAGTCACAGGAGGCTCTGATATTTCGAGTCAAAGAAATTCCCAATGAAAACTCCATCATTTTATTGCCTCGAATAATTTTCAAGTGTAATTGTTTCCTCTCAAAGAAAACAAAAAAAACTAACATCTCCTTAAAGTTCGTCGACAAAAGAGACGTCAATGAAGTTTCTAGCATGGATAGAGGAATAAAGTCACAAACAATAGAGTTGATGGGTGATTTTGGACGAAAGGGAATTTTTTTTTGGCACGAGAATAATGTGGGTCGAATCGCGTTATGCGAACGAGCGAAGCCAACGTCTCTGAGAATCGATCTCGTCCCGTTGCCAAAGAGATCGCCTCCTTGGAACTGCAACATTTTTGGGGGACCAAAGTTTACAACAACAAAAAACGCAAATTGCAATTAAAAATGAAGTGCAGCTCGAAAATATTGAAAAAATGTAAAAATTCTAAGGAATAAAAAATGTGCGATAAAATGTTTCATATTCAGATTGGAAAAAAAATGTAAAAACCGATAATTTTAATCGATGATTTTTACTACCAAGTTCATCAGCCATTAAAAAAAAAATGTGCAGCGTCATTGGGTCGAAACTGACGATAATGGTAGATTCCTGACTATATCATAACAAATTATTCTCTGCTCTCTGTCTCTGCATCGTTATTGCACATTTTGTGTCGCTCTCATGCATCGTTACTAGCCCCGACGCTAATGAGGGTGTAATTAGTAGATCGAGGAACTAATTGCCCGGACGACGAGAGAACGCTCGAGGCCTAACGAGAATCGTTAGAAAAACTGATCGAGAGTGAAATTCCGACTTGCATTCAGTGCAGGAGTAAAAAAAACTGTGACAGCGACAATTTCTCGAAAAAAAAATGGATAAGCCCGAAAATCGATCGGGTTTCGAGTGGGATTTCTGTTTGCTTAATAAATGAAAACGTGGATAAAAGTATAAATTGTTTAATTATACGAAAAATAGCCTACGAATTGCTGATTTCAATTTTTTTCTTTATAAAATCCTCGAGTTTTCCAGTTTTTTCCCATATTTTTCCTTTTTACATCAATCGTCATCCGTTAACTCGGTATAATTAGCATAAGAATCTCTATGCAATGCGTGCAAGACTGGTTTCTACGTTTTAGCATCGCGATAATAATCTCCAACGATTCGATTGGCTCGTCTCTATCCAGCATCCGCGTGTAATTATCGTTTTGCAGTGCAATCCCAACGAGTGTGTAACGCGAGGATGAAACTCGAGAGAAAACACGCAATCATGTACCAACGAGTAATATTACTGCGAATAATTTCTATTTATACAAAAATAAATGAACGACCAAATATCTCGACGACAAAAACGAATAAAATTCAAGCATCCGCGAATAATTTATAGCGTTACTTTAGCATAATCGTTAAGGAAGTTGCATAAAACAATTATGAAGAATGTTTATTAATAAACAAAATCGAGGACGAATAAATTTGTAACTTTCGTTAAAAAGTTTCAATGAATTTCACGTTTTGTTAAATTTATGAGCGATTCTGGTGGTGCGGAACAGTCTGTGGGGCTCGTTCGCAGTAAAAGGAGGAAGTGCGGCAGAGGAGAGAGGAGACGAGGCCGGTGTCGGGAAAACCCACGTAGACTGACGGACTGACACGAACAACTCCACAGCAGCGCGAGCGGTTGTAATACGATGACTATCGTACGAGATTCGATGGTGCAGAAACACACACACCCATGCAAAAACGATGACGTTCTTCTTGAGGCTTTTTCGGACGTCAGATATGACGCGAAGGAAATAAATAACAGTTCTTCTCGAATTACTAGAATTCGGTCAAAGACCCGAGAACATTTATTCCTTTTTATTCTCGTAATAATCACAGGAAAGCATTAAAATTTATTAACCGATGCTCTCGCATTGATAACAATGGATTTATTAACGTTAATTATCCTATTTATTTTATTTATGTTTTTTATTCGTTGGGCCTGTAACCGGAATATCACGTGGGTTCACGTGTTTTTCTCAGTTCACTACTCGCCAAGACATACACGTGTTTTCTTGCACTTGGTGGCAAACACGAACCGTGAGTCATCGTATTTTCGAACTCGAACTGGAAGATCCAAGTTTCTCGAGCCATTGAAAAGTCCGTCTATATTTTTCATGTCCATTAAAATTTGAATTGACAACCGAATAGAACGGGTGAATGGGATTTTTAGGATGGGCTGATTAAGTAAAAAAATTGAATTTTTCTTGTGGATTCGGATAATGAGTCATCGTGTTTGTTCGGTTACAATTCACTCCCATTTGAAAACATATGTTCATTGATTTGAAATCACGTTCACTAAGAAGCGGCGAGGGAGGGGGAGAAAGAAATAAAATGAATCAGGTTTTCTGAGAAATTGGCGGAATTTCTTGAGCGATTGTGTATTCATATATTCATCGGAAACATAATCGTATACGATGCTCTTGCGTCCGCTAATAACACACAGCCGCCCCTCCGGTTCCTTCTTCTTCCTTGCAGCAGTGATTGTGAATCGTGTGACTCACTCGAGCGACTATTGAGATAAAATGTTTTCTTTCCAAGTTGTGCTCCCGTTATCGCAGGCTCAAAAATACGTCTAGGAAACCGAACAATACCACAACACGAGCCTTTGACAGTCGCGATTTTTTATGTTCCCGAGCTTTGGTCCGGTAAAACTGATAAAGTTTGGATTTGTGTTGGACGCACTTACGAGGTTTACATTTTGGGGAATGCCTCGAGATAAAATCCCTGCGATAATTGTCCTTCCGACTTCTCGTTCCCAAGGACTCGAAAATGTTGTCTGGAATTTTTAAAAAATTTATTTTCTCATGGAGATTCAACATTTTTCGTAATTTCGAGCAAAAAAACGCGGAAGCCAATTTTTTTTTTTCGCCATTGACAAATTTTGGGAAATTTATTGAAAAAAATTATTTTTACCGCAAAGAAAATCGAGTTAAAAGCGAAAATTTAACACTTCGATGGCTTTTCGTTTATTGCAGCAACACGCTCGAATGCACTACGGAACTGAAATCATACGAGAGTATAATCGGTGACATGAAAAATAGTATTCAAAAATTGGACCAGCCTGGATTTGCGATAGACAGCATGAGGGGGGAGTGGAGACGGGGGTGTCGATTAATCGAATACCGATACAAAGCGTATAGCAGGCGAAAACCCGATCGTAAAAGCCTGACCTCGAATTCCTGACGTGACTCATCTCTCAGCACGAAACATACGCACACACGCAAACCCATTGCATATGCTTTATAAACGTACAGTAGCGACGATTTAACACTAACAACACACACGTGTTTATATTCTCGAACGAGTTTGACTTTTCTCGCTCGACATAAAGAAGCGCGACGTTAACTTTTCTCAATGAAACGATTCCTCGAAGTTTGCTCCCGCGTAGAACTATAGACCATCGTACGATTGAAAGAGAAAACAAACGAGAGAGAGAGAGAGAGAGAGATTGAGGAAAATTTCAAATGTTACCTAATTCTTCCTGTTGGGCACAACATATCGAGGACCCTTTTGTGCTAAGGACCCATAAAGCCTGTACAGAATCATTTTCCTCCCACAGCATCCAAATGAGTAGTATCATAATTATTATCGCCGCTTCATTAATAAACGATATTTATTGACGTCAATGAATTGCGTTCGACGATAAAAATATAGGAAAGAGAAATTTCGTTAATTTCCTGCGTCTGACGGATTAAAAAAACGTTAACGAGTCTTTGACCGTATTCTGGCAATCAGAGGAAAACAGTATGCCGTTATTTTAACGTCAGATCTGACGTCAAGAGCAACGTCATCATTTTTCGTAACTAGACACGTGGATGTTTGTGCCTTCGTATTCAAATGTCTGTAGCATCGAATCTCCTACGGACGGTCATCGTCTTTATCCAATTTAAAAAAAGCATCGCTAATGGATGGAGTGACGATAATAATAATAATGAATCATTGTCCTCGGATTATTAGCTGTACCGGGAAAAAAAATAAATAATAATAATAATTGATTTTCATTTATTTATTTTTACTCTCTTAATTATAATAATTATTATTTTGATTTTGCGATAATTGTGACTGCAATTATTTCATTCAAAAAATCGTAAAAATTAATGAAAAATCCATTTTTTTGCATGCTATGACGTTATTTTGTATTTTTCTTCCTTTCGGGATCGGGATTTGGGTCGATCCGTTCGATTTATTGGTACGATTGACATTTCATTTTGGGGCTATATTTATCTTGTGGATTCGGGTTGACTTCTGAGACTCATAATCATGTATTGTCTGCCGTAGCTTTAGGCTCCTTGTATATAGACGTACGTTTGAGTTGCCGCGTATAAATGCAACAGGTGCGAAACAGGTAGGGAAACACGGCGGGGGATGACGACCCGATGACTCATGGGGGTTGCTCCGAGAATGTTGATCGCTCTTGCGAACCAGCGTGCCAGCGCTCTCACCTCCTATATCTGTATATCGCGGGTATTCCCGCCTCTCTCTTTCTATTCAGTGAGGCAAATTATTGTGTTTTTTTTTCTTTCTCATTTTTTGCCGTTACCGCGGCAATAATAAATGATTTTTAATTCGTTAATTTTTTTTTTTTTTTCATCAATTTTCACTCGCAGCGATCAATTTTTAATTTTCAATCCTCATTTTTTTGCTCCTCTTGTTATTACTACCTGCTCGTGTACAACGCCCGATGACTCACGAGTCACACGAGCTCAACCACGCGCTTATGCCCGAGAAAATACGAACGAGATTGTGCTCCGGACGCACGAGACGGCTCGTCGCCGAAAGATTGCACTTTTTTTTATTTTTTTTTTATTTATTATTCTTTCGTGCAATATTCTCTGAAAGAAAAATTCAAACTTCAAATAAAATGATCGGAAAATTCGAAACTTGAATCCAGGGCCGAGGATTTTAGTGACGAATGATTTGAGACGCTAACGGATGACGAAGAATGCGAGAAAAAGAGGGCTCGCCGCATTGACTCGCAGGTGTAATTCTTCTCTTGAGACTCGAATCGAATTTCTCGAGCTTCGGCTCTCTCGCTCTCGTATAATGTATTCAAATGTGAAACGTGAAATGAATCGACAATTTCACGCATTTTTATTTATCATTATCATGACTTTTTTATATTCTACTTCGAGGGACAAAAGGACGACGAACTAGAAGCTGGAAACTCAAATTTCGTTTTTTCCTTAGCGCTTTATAATCAGCCCCCATGAATCATACAAAATGGACCGAAACACGAAGCTCTTCCTAATGAATACAAACATATTTATCATCACGATTATCATTTTAATTAAACGAGAAGAACATTTTTTTTTATTCAATTTAACGAAATCAATGAAATTCCCATGATGGATCGTGTCGACTATGTGATCTCCGAGAAGATGATTATTTTCTCAACTCATCCCCCAAACGGTGGAGCCTCTCGGGATCGATATGGACGATGCGAGACGATGCACGAATCCATGAATCTCGAGTAAATCGCGAATTGCAATAGTTTCAAGTGCGTGGGTCGGTTGGAAAGGCGAGTTGGGTCGACCTTGCCGGATGGTGGTTGTGCTCGACATCGTGACTCATCCTTGGGATAGGTGAAAACGTTCATTTCGAGAGATTGAAATTCCGGAAGTCGTATCGATGCGTGTGGGTCGATCGTTGCACGAGATTGCAAATAATATATAACGTGTGTGTGTCTGTACGTAATGAGGTCTTCGGTTCTTGGAATGGAGGATCCCGGAGCGTAGCTCGTAACTCCGGTCACCCGGTGACTCATGCCGTTCTCCTGCTCCTCTTACCTCTCTTCTGGGTTTCCTCGTTCGTTCATGTGTTTTCGTTTACCGCACGAACTCCGGCTCTAACGATATTTGGCACGAGATCGAAACAGGTGCTTTCCCAAATTCTCTTCTATCTTCTCGGCTCTCGTATTTTTCAAACTTTTCATTTCTTTTCTCTCTTTCTCCTCAACATCCTCCTTTCTTCTGTCACTTTTTTCGCTTTTTTCTTTCTTTCATTCTCTGGCTTCGTAGCTCTCGCTCTCTTTTTACATCCTTTTTTTGCCTCTCTCCTCTTTCCTTCGGGCCTCGTTCCTATTTTCATGTCAACCCCGTCCACGTTCTTATCCGATGGTTTATCGTTTTTTCCTATTCAATCAAATTTTGCTCGGATCTCCATTTCCCTTCGCTCACATTTTCTGCTTTCATTGTCCGTTTTTGAAACTTTTGGGTTTTGTGTTGCTCGGGCATACGCGCAAATGAACTCACATCGTCGGTACAAAGTATGCCAAAAAACTGGTGATTTGTTACCGACTCAAAGTCAACCAGATGGACAAGGAGAGGAAAAAAAAAATGAAAATTTATCGTCAAAACACAAAATACTATTCCTGAGACAAAATCTGGCAAGCCTCCGCACTTACGCACACTTTTGTACTTTGTCTATTTAAATTAATGTATCAAATCAACGAAACATTGTATCGCGCGGATTCGGGGAGCTGAGTTTGTGGCAAAAACTTTGGGAAGAAAAAAAAAGAGGAATTAGAGGTTTGTGGTTTATTGGGATTTTGGCAACTGCTGCAGACTAGAGGCTTCATTTTTTGACCTCAACGCAGCGTTCGTCGATAAAAATTGAGGAGCTTGCTCGAGGATTAATAAACGATAGTTTCGGTCGGTGCGGTTCGTGCGAGGGTCGATGATCCTGACACGCGTAATATTCCTCATAAATGGGCTGCGATGTAAAAAGTCCCGAAAGGGCATTCATATAGATGGAGCATGTAATCCGAAGCGAGGGAAGAGATGAATAATAAACTCGCCGAAGGAATTTTTAGGAGTCGGTGTTAAGCGGCTTGGGCATTTTTCTTTCGAACGTCTGAATAAATACACAAATTTATCGATTGTCGTGAAAGTCGATTCTGTCGAAAGTTTTATATCCACAATTTTATTTCTCGCTTCGTCTAAATCCCACGCATTTTATTCATCCCCGCCGGCAGTTGATTCGTTGCGACAGAAAATTCATTAATAACTCATTAACGGTTGGTAAATTAATTTCTCGTGGAGAAATATCGTTCGGGCCTTTTTTACTTGCGGACTGTGTTTCCTCGTGACGTTTCTCGTCAAGCCTGATATGCTCGAGTCTCGGGACATGCTATGAATATTCGGGGCAAGGGTCGTCCTGAGTATGCATCTCGTTCCCTATATGCCAGGCTTTCTTATTGCCGCGCTTTCCCAAGAGCTCACACCTCGAGTCTCCCAAAGGGTCTGGCTATTCGAGAGACCCTCCTCTGTTTACTCAACTATACACACACTATCGTTATATTAGATAACGATCGGGACGATCCTACGGCAGTTCATTCAGCCCGAATATTTTCTTTCCCTATTATACATTTTTTCTTCTTCTTTTTTCTTTACCATTCATCCGACCAGCATCCTTCGCTCGATGGGGCTGGAATGTCATTGTCCTCGCGATTATAACCATTGTTATGCGGTTGCCCTTAAGGTCTGGAATTTTCGATCGATACTAAACTGTGAAAAGCGAGCACGCACCTAATCTTATCGATCACGTGTCCTGCTACGGAGGATTAACTTTTATCTCGGCCGATGGATCATGAATAAATAATTAAAGAATAAAAATGCATGAAAAATTAATATTTTCGAGACGAATTCAAATTCGAACGCGGGGGACGAGAGTCGAGCATGAAAAAAACGTAAAAGAAAGGAGGAGAACGACGTTCGATGATTCTCGTGAAAAGTTTTTTTTTTTTTTTTTTTTTTTTTTCTTGTTTTCTGTGTGTGCTCAACTCGATATTGTGTTACGGCAATACGCGTTTGCCAAACTCTCGGCCGAGGGCTTCCAAGAATCGAGTCCGCGGCCCCGCCAAATCTTAACAATTTATTCCTGGTCGATTTGTATCAGCGAGAGCGCGAACGCGAACCTCGAATCTAACCTCTATATACCGCGACGTACAATACGTGTTATTTATTTACGCCGATTCGTCGTCGTCACGTCAAAACACAAGAGTTTTTATAATTTCAAGATAAAAATATTTCCAATAAACGACTAAAAATCTTTGAGAGCCTTCGCCTGATTCCGATAAGAGATAACAATTCCGAGAACTATCGCTGGGAATCGATCTCAAACTCCCAAGAACGCGATTATAACGCCAAAAGATGGAAACAATTTGATCGATCGCGAGTTCCCAAGGCCCCAACTTTTTCACTACGCCTTAACATTATTTTTTACAAAACTTTGAAGAGCAAACACAAACTCTCAACTTCCTCGTTCTCATTATTTGATTATTGCCGAGTTACCTTGGAACAAAAAACATGCCGAATCGAAATTTCAACTTCGCGGAAAATCAATCAAGACTCAAAAACTTTCCAAATTTTTCTCTAAATTCTCGATTTTTCTATTTTAACGTGAGTTTTTTTTTTCTTCTAGAAAGCCACTTTTTCGCTGGACTCGTAAATTCATTTTCAAAACAATCTGTGCAGAGTCCCTGTTTCCGACCGAAGCGTCCTCTGGCGGTAAAACGCAGCGGAGTAAAAAATACTACTACCGCCCGAGATACAATGCAACAAAAAACCCATTTTGTACCGACCGCAGGTAACCACTGAACGCAAATACCGACGGAGAGCATCATCCGAGACTCCGTCGGTAAGTTACCGACCGTCGGTTAAACTTCGGTGAACCTTTGAACGCTACATTTGGGATTCTGTGAATAACGCGGTAACTCAAATAAAACCGATATTATTTCGCTCGTACTGAAAATCGAAAGAATCCCAATCCAAGCAAACAATGCCACGTGTGATGAAAAATAGTCGTGCTGACAGAAATCGTTAGTGACATTCCATCGCGCAGCAACGACAACGGAAGTTCACCGGTTAATTTCTGATTGTAACTTCCGGAATTCGGTTTGTGTTTTCCTCCGTGGAGGCACTCACCGTACACACGCAGCAAAGGAAAAAAAAAACGGCTCGAACGAGGAACACAGTTCGATGATACGTTATAGACGTTTGCTACGTGATAGACCGGTATAGATTGGTCTGGAGATAGAAAGACGCATCGTGTTGTTGCACGCGGGCGCAAATCTTTATGTAAATCGAGCGTGCGAGTCCCGCTAACCGCCGGACTCAAGTTTAACTGTGTCGAATAGCTGTAACAGCACTCTTCCATATCCCAGCACCGATTCCTCGCAATTCCGCTCTTCGTGCATAAACGTATAGATATATTTTTTTTTTCATCGATTCTTCGCGGTATGGGAAGATGAGGAAAATTTTACGCCACAGTTATAACGACAGATTGAAAAAGTCGGGTGCATCGAAGAGAGCGATCTCGATCGTAAATCGGAAGAAAACAAGATACGAAGCCAGTTCCATGAAAAAAAAAAAAAAAATAAAAAAAAAATAACGTACCAGAAAAAAACGAGTTATATAAAATAATCATTTTTTCATCGAAAATAAAAAGTAAATCAAAAAGTAAAGATTAGAAAAAAAAAATTGATCCCGATTCTCGACCTGAAAAATTGACGTTTTTTTTTTCTCGAGTTTTGCCCAGTCCTCGGAAAAATCCTTTTTGGAATCAAGTTAATCAAGGTCAGGCATAACGGCCGGTTGAGCGGTTACAAGGAAAGGAAGATTCGGTTGTCCTCAAAAGAATGTCGTTTCTTGTTGTGATTTGGACTGATTCATATTTCATGGATTTATTACTATTCGCGAAAAGGCACTCGTCCGTACTCCCTCGCATCGACGAGCCGAATCGGTCCTCGAGACTCTCGCGAATCGACCTTTTAGGAAAGTAATTTCAAACCTAGAAACTTACTTGCCTACCGGCCAAATAGATACAGGTCGTACGTCATAGCACGATGATCCCGCGTGGTAAACACTACAAACATCATTATTACATCGTTCTTGATCGGTTTTACATTCCTAATGTATAAATTTTCCGCAGATTTATGTTTACAAACCGCAAAATAAGGAAAAACCCAAATGTCTGGCGAAAAAATTCGTTGAACTTTTTTATTCCGCGATCGACCCCGTTCAGGAGACGACGTGGAGTCGGAAAAAGGGCCCTGTACGTCTTGCCGTGAGTCTGGCACAGCAGATTGGTCCCCGCGAATTATTGGATATCGCAGAAACGGAGAAAAAAACCGAAAAATGTCCACAGACTATTTAAGACAAAAATTTCGAGATTTATTCATTGTTTCAGGCGCGAATCCTCATCATGGAGAATACCATTATTTCCATGAGTATTTCGGGCGAGTGGCAGTTCATTTGAATGTAAGAATGTTGACGACTGATTCCGAACGTCTGGCACGTTTTGTGTAATGAAAAATTTACGTAAGCGATTACCAGTGGCATTAACGACGACTTTACCAAAAATCGGAATAAAATAGTAATCTTAGCGCCATCGCTCCCCGGATTCTGGGATTCCAGTTTTTCCGTTTTATCGACGTGATGAATATTTGCTTCGCTATTGAAAGCTGCGCGTGTTATTTCGTTCTATGGAGAGTCAACAACAGTGAACAGATATACCGTTATACATTTCAATCTCGGAATACTATGTATTTCCTCGTATATACCCACTAACATCTGGTGTGTGTGTATAACCGTCGAAGAATCTCTGCATCTTGTAAACGCGGTAAATAAATTTGACCTTGCGAACGGCAAACAAGTGCTGGGACGTGGCGCGACATATCGTCGAAGCAAATCCCTTTCCAAAACTCATTTTCATGTCCAATATCCTTCCGGGAAGTTTATTGTTTTCGAATCGAAATTGAAACTGGACGTTTCTCTACTCAGCGGGTTAAAAATTTGACGAGCGACGATCGTGACGTGTGTTGTTTTATTTCCTGCGGGTTTTATCTTTCGGGAATGTCGTTCCTGACACAACATCCTCGAATTCCTGAACCTCAAGGTCAAAGGAGTCAAGGTCACGGCTGTGTATACATTATTTAAATGTCCTGCGAAAAAAAACTCGATGGCCGGTGATCCGTTACGTTTGCAAATCGATCGTTAAGTTCATTAATTCTCGAGTACGAGTACTTTGGCGCCTGGCAGGTCAACTGACTCCCCGCCCCTCCCTACCGCGGCTCTTCTTCCGTGCCCCTTAAATTATCGCGTCGAATTTTTCGCTTCTTTCGCATTGATTTTTCTTTTTCTTTTCTCGGTTCTCGAAGTCTCGCACTTGGAGGAAGAAAAGTTGATCCATTCGCCGTTTCTATTGGACGGAGACAGCGGGAACGATTAGCTGGAGCCTCCTAATAAGAAGAACGCATACCGCATCCCGCTACTGAAACAGTTATGATGAATCGCGCTCTTCTACTTGGCCGAGGTCGCCCATGCCGGCCCATTTGCTAAAGCCAGTCGAACGCGCATAATCCGATAATTATTGGAAGGTCTTGCAACGTTTTTTCCCATTTTTTCGTCAAGATCGTAAATGTATATTTTTAAGGGTTTTTTTTTTCTCATTGTATGTGTTTCCACGAATCAATTATTTGTAAAAAAAAAATTTCATTCGATTTATTTATAATTTGGATTTTTTTTTTTTCGTCGCAGCTGCTGCAATACGAACAAAAAAATTGAACGTCGAGAAGAAAAGTCACGTTGACTAACGCGCGGATTTCATTACATATGTTTATCCGAAACTAGGACATTTGGCTAAAATCTTTTTGGACAAATTCTACGGAGGTCAACGAGAAAAAATGGCCGGAAGTGGCGACAGAAAGACGCAATTATCGTATATGGAGTTGTGAATCTCGTGCGTGTCGAAAACAAAAAAAAACACAAACATCACGACAAAATGTAAAAAGTGGAGGAGTTACAAAAATTGAGTTTACTAGGTATGTGTAAACCAAGCGTGAATAAGGAAGAGCGAGAAGAAGAGAGAAAAATACACTCGCATGGAATTTCGGTCAGGTTGACGAGGAGAGTACTAAATTGTGGGTTACCATCCAGCCTCGCAGTCTTTAGCTCGTGCACACGAGCTACTCACGAGACCGAAACATTTGCCACCTCCATTACTCGCTTACTTATTGTTTACCATTTTTTTCGTTTCTTCTATTTCAAGTTCCAGGTAAAAAGAAAGTCTCATTAATAATCTACTCAGACGTTTTTTTTATTTGTTTATACTCACGAAACGCAAAATCATCTCATGACATAAAAATGCAGTCGATTTATTGAATAAAATTCCAATCGATGCAATGGGCCTGAAGTTTGCATCGACGCAATGCTACGTGATGGAAAAAAAATTATTCGTCCTTTTTTTTCGATTTTTTTTTCTTCATTCGTAATATTAAAAAGTGGTGAATTATTTTTCATTTTTTTTTTCATTTCGTAGCATTGCGTCGATGCGAACTTCAGGCTCAATCGATGCACTAATTATCTCGTAAGTTATTTTGTATAAATTTATTACGATAATTCGAT
Source organism: Campopleginae sp. 14b (assembly GCA_030522525.1). Taxonomy (NCBI): domain Eukaryota; kingdom Metazoa; phylum Arthropoda; class Insecta; order Hymenoptera; family Ichneumonidae; species Campopleginae sp. 14b. Next base: position 149,346 of record JAPYYS010000034.1, on the reverse strand, counting down.
GCGATATTCAATTTTTCGTTATGCGTTATTTAATCATTGACATTGATGTGTCCGATGCATTTTTCCATGGCATGACATAATTTCCGTAGACTAGTCCGTTGAAAAAAAAAATGCTAGACGTGACGAGGGAAAATGAAAAATTCCAAAAATCATGCCGACTGGTCATTCAGAGCAATGCGAGAGCAAAATTGTAGTGGTAATGAGACGTCGGTAGTTCATTTCGGAAATCACACGGTGGATAATTGGATCACGTCGATTGAGGACAAGCCAACGGGATTTTCATGACGAAATCATTTTTCCTTTTTCTTTCGTTGTTTGTATACGTGTTTTTGTTTCATTTTCATTGATACGCACGGCGCATGAATAGTGGTACAAAATCCGTAATGGAATTGCATCTCGTGTAGTCAATTTACCAGATGACGTGTGAGAATTTCATAACTGCATCGACGCTCTTCTATGGATAAACATTTCTGCACAATTGGCAAATGCCGAATCCAGTAAAAAAAATGGAAAAAAAATGATTTAGTGTCTAATTACTTGGGTTTGGCTACACTGGGTCTTTTTCGACCCAGTGTGGACGAAACTCCGTAAGAAAGTATTGAGTCCAATTGGCTCATTTAGAAAATAAAAAGTCTCTCATTCTAGAGACACAGAGACGTTGGTCCTTGAGGATATTTCTGGCCTGTGAATAATTCATTCACAAGTGAACCAGTTCGGGTCAAAATGACCCAGTGTGTCGTACCGGATGGTTGAATATTCCTGATTGCTTAAAATACAAAAATCGTTGAAAAATATTTCACAAATCGATTCCACTTTCATTTTTCTTTGAAAATTTTCCGATCGTGCGTCTATTTTTTTTTTTTTTTTTGCTTTTGAGGACTACTTTTCATATAACGTTGAAATTTCTTTTAGAAATTTTGTTGTTCTAGCCCAAAGTCTATTCGCTCTTCTAGGCTGCGAAGCCATTCTCCGGACGTTATAACAAAAATGATGAATTCGTAATAAAATGTTAACAACTGGAAATAAATAAATAAGAAAAAGTCTCGTCGCATTCCAACGGCGAAATTTTTTATACGAAAAATCGATTATTATCAGAGAGTGAAAAAGAAAAAGATGAGGATGAAGAAGAAAGAAGATAAAATTGCGGCATGGAGACTTGAAAAATGGCCCGAGCAGAATCTCTCAGGTGTGCTGGAGGCGGCGAGGCGGTTGGGGAAGCGGACGAGGGTGTTGAACGGGGAGAATGGTCGAGAGGGTACTGGCAAGTTTCATTGAAAATAGTGGCAAAGGACGACGGTCATTGGCCGTTAGGTTTACCCCCACAAAATCACCGGCAGGCTATATAGAAGACCCCGCAAGGAATTTCATCTTCAGAACTGAGAGTCAGTGTCAGGGAAGTCTACCTGGAAATAACCAAGTGAGTACGAAAGTTTTTCTCTCGTAAATTTCACAAGATAATCTTCCAAAAACATTTTCTCCGATCCCGAGCTCGATCGATTAGCCAAAATATTTCATTAATTTTTCCACTACGTTATTTCGCCCGGTACGTCGTTGGAATCGCGATTATTTCTTCAGTGTCGATAGTGTCAATGTTGGAAAAACGAGTGCCATGAAAAAGTTCCAAATTAAACAATTTTTGCCGGTTTTTTTTTCCGTACTCTTTCGCTCAGTGAATTTTTTCTCGATTTTTTCCATTTTATTCGAAATTTCGATTTTATTTCTCGATAGAAAATAAGTGAGCTTGAGATAAATCCAGGTAAGTGCGTGATATTTGTTTGTACGATTTTTCAATGCCTCTGGGGACGTACGGACACTGTCAGATGGTCCAAATATTCGACGCCTTTTTTTCGTATCGAAAAAATTCAGTTGGTATTTTTTTTTCTTCGATCAAAAAAATTGGCTCGTTAATTTGAATTTAGCAATTTTTCGGACAAACTCAATCACCGGACGGTGAATAAATGATTTCTCGCGAAAATTCTATGAAAAGATCACTCGAGATTTTTCTCGACGATTCCTTCGAGTCTATTTTACGAAATTCGAATTTTTTCATCATTTTTCATCATTTGAAACGATTCAGGGAAAAAAATGAGGGTTTTGATTGATTTTGACGGATTTGGGTTGAATTTAACGTTGAAGGGACTTAAGGTAGGCCGTCGATGGATATATACCTGTTATTTTTTATCTAGGGTATGGTGTCCAAGTGGACCGAGTATAGTTGAGCGTTGAGTCGCGACAGTAGGCCGCGACCCCCTTAGTAAGTAACGGTATGGACTCTCGGGTTCAATAAACCTCGGGAAGCGATCTCGTAAGTGGGCTAACGATGCGATCGTGGTCTCACAATCGCGTTGACCTACTTTCATGGTCAAGGCTCGCCCGGCGTTCACATCAACGCCGAGTGTTTACTAGACGAAACCCTTTCCTCACGAATTCTTTTCGGTCTCAATGACATCGTGCCTTCGACTTTTTCTGCTTGCGGATCTCGAAAACTCGGGAAAAAAATTGCTGAATAATTCGCAAATCCGTTTTTTTATCAATGATTTTGAGTTAAAAATTAATTTCATTTTTTTTTTTAAATTTTATGACAAAATTTTGATGAAAATTAAAATATTGGTCGTTCCGTTTTCCAAACATTTCCCAGTCTCGAGTCCAATTTTCGCGAATTCCAAAACGTCGAGTGCCCGATAAATTCCGCTTAAGAATTCATTGTTTTATGTGAAAGTTTCGAGGCTCCTTTTTTCATGCTCATTAAGTGAAGACAATAAAAATTAGTAAAGTTGTCGTGATTAGTCTATACGTAAAATTTTTCCGAAGCGAAAAGACGAATCTGCTAAGATGTAGGTCATTTTCACTTGTACTCTTTCTCTCTCCCTGTTTTTTCTCTCACTCTCTTTTTCTCTGAACATCACATACACGCATACTCTAAAGACCCGTTTAAAAATGGCCGAGTCATTAAATCCGCGATGATTCACAAGCATGAAAAAAATAGAGAGTTCTTCTCGATCCTGGTGAATGTGAAAAGTTGAAATCTTTCGCTTTGACGCAATCTTTTCGGCACTTAATCATTCTCCCACGTGCACTTTCACATCCTGTTCAATATTTCCGCAGGACATAATCACGAAGCAATCCCAAGGTCAAAACAATTTTTTTTTTATTTACATTTTGGCTCTTCGATGAATCTGCCGATCTTTTTCTCACCCATCGACATTTTAATCGTTTGATTTCAATTTTTCTTTTCATTCTTCTTAGGAAATAATACGAAATGCAGTACAAAAAGTTCATCTCCCTTTGCCTGGTCGCGATGTGTTTGGCCCAAGCTGCATCGCTGCCTCAGCCTGCTGAATATTCGTCACAATATCATCCGGAACAATTTTCTCATCAAAATGTCAGAGACGAAAGGAAATTTGCAGAGAAACCAAACGCTATGAAAAAAGTTGCTTTGGATGACATCGATGACATTGGGACTAATTCTATTCAAGTAAGAATCGAACTCTCCGTTGGTAAACGAATCGATCTTTCATTAAAGATTTAATAGAGTCACAGGGAAAATCGAATTTCGTCAATGAATGTCGATATTTTGTTACCAACGTCGAACTCAATATATTTTAATAATTTCTAGTTAATTAATCGATTTTTCAAGTTTATTGATTCATAAGAAATTTCAATGAGTAACAAGCGAGTGAATGAAAATATTAGGAAGGAGGAGCGACGAGTTTCTCTTGGAGCAACATGTTGGGAATGCTGATGCAAATGCTTTTGGGGCAAGGCGCATCAGGCATCGTGGGCCCGAGTAAGAACGACATTGATGAGGGTGCCCCGGCGAGTCCATGGACGAATCTTCTGACTGTTGGATTCCGAGTTCTGGGGGCGTTGCTCGGTGGCAACCAGCAGTCGGTCGACGGTATCGACAAGGTCGACAATCAATCAAGCCCGATGCAGGTAAAATCTCTCATTCATTCGCCGCCCAAATATTTCTCAGCATTCGTTTCTAAAGTTTCAAAACTCTACATTTCATATTTTGTATATTTTTTCGTCTTTCCCACTTCTCAAAAAAACGTGCTACAAATTAAAACATTTTTTTACCCCATTTTCTTCTTTTTTCCAACTTTTTTTTTCCTTTCGAATTTCTTTTTGTAAATACGATCGACTCGATGTGTAAATATCGCGGATTTTATGCTAAAAAGTTTCCATGCTGCTTTTTCGCTGCTTCCTAGTCGAGAACTCTCAGCATTTTGACAATCTGTAGAGAAAAATACGAATTCTCTCCGTTCCATTTTGCATTGAGCGAATTTTTCAGAGTGACTCCGAAAGAAAACTCTAAAATGACGTTCGCAACGACCAAATGCGACCCCAAGTCGCATTATAAAAATGAGATAATAAAAAAATGTGTGTATCGTCTGTGCGTAAAGCAAATGTGGATGGAAAATCAAACGTTGCTGGAGTTTGCGTCGTTGAAATGCGACGAGAGACCTTTCCGATTAGCATCAAAATCTGAAATTTATAATCGAACGACTTTTTCGTGAAAATTAACAACCGAACGTGCTCGAGAAATTGGAAAAATTCAAAAATCTAAGAAATAAGCAATGAGACGAAATTTTTCGTCATTTTTGGACGATGCAAACTCCAGTTTGATGAAAATCAAGTAGATTGGGACTTGTATATACAGCGTGTATTTATCGTATCGTATAACACCATTTAGAGACACTATAGAGCGAAACGTAATGTCTTTGGATCACGTACACGCGATTGTTGGGAAAGGGAAAAATCACCAGTGCGAAAACTTTTCACAAGAGCCTCAATTATTACTTCGAGTTGGTTTTCCTAATTCATTAAAACTAATTAGCACTCTCTGTTCCGCTTGGAACGTAATTATTCAACTTTTTGTTTTATTTCAAAAGTACAGTTATCCCAAACATTATACAATCGTACTCGATCGATATATTCCTTGCGATAAGAATTGCATTTCGAGTCAATGATTTTTTTTAATGATGTAAATTTAAATTAATCAAATTGAGGGAATTATTAATTTTTTTTTAGAATTCATTGACTTCTTGGCTCATAAATACATCGAGGACTTTCCGATTTTTCAATTCGATCGAGTTTTTCGTGACGTGTCAAAAAAATTTCATTAAAAATATGATTTTTCAAAATTTTCTCAAATTTTCTTCGAGAATATTCGTTTCTGTGAACGACTCTGTAAATAATAATCTAAATGGAGGACTTAGAGAGCAATGCTGGTGTCGGTTGTTTAGGGCATATTGACTGCCGTGCTGGGTGCGTTTCTAGGACAGGGAAGAGATCCCAGTCGGGTTGCGGAAATGGCTGAGCAGGCTTCCCAGGTTAGTGTTTTCATTCCCTCGATCCCCAGCATCCGATAAATCTTGCAATTATTCCCCCGCATTACGTTAAGTTTGTGAAGATTTATTTTTCGAATTTCAATTAATTGTACAAATTGGAACGTTCGCTTCAGCTTCCTGCAGGCTGTCACACGCGATCCCTAGTAACATATTTTTAGCTTTTTTCCCAATTTTTTCATTATTTTCTACGAAACTTAGAAATTTTTCGTTTTTTTAATGATAAAAATTGATTGAAAATTTCGTCATCGTTCTAAAATTGTTCTGACGTCATTCTAATTGATTGTTTATTCGGTTTTTAATGACAGTTCATCAACATCGTTATGAATCTTTTGGAAGCGCTCAAAACTTCTTTCTCCCATCGCTCGATCACTGCCCGATCCCTGGGAAAACGCGATACCATTGCCGAAGCAGCTGTTGCTTCGATCTCGATGCTCAAGGTACGAGATGATTTTATCATTTTCTCATTTATTTCGATAAAAATACGACGAGTTGGCATTTCAATGGAAAATTGATCAATTTTTTTGCTGAATTCGAAGGGATACGTTCGGTCGATGAAATCGTTCAGTAATTTTGGCAAATCCGAGGACGAGGGACATCGCGGATGTGCCGAGCGTGCTCTCTGCGAAGCTAGCGCGGAATGCATCGCAGAAACACAAGGAACTTCGTCAATATTCTGCCAACTTGGATCGTAAGCAAAAAAAAACCCCAAAATCTCATTTTTTTATTTAAAATTTTTTTTTATTTTAATTTTTCTTATAATTTTATCAAAACTCGAAATTGCAGCTACGCCACGAGTTTCGTGCTTCAAATGCAGAGCGGCGTAGGTTTCGAGGCGCTTTACGAGGCCGGCAGACGCGGACGTTCGGGCGAGGATTGCCGGACGCACTTTATGGACTGCAATGCGATTTGAGTCTGAGATTCACTCGAGTTATGTGAAAATGTGATAAAACGAAAAAAGAAAACGAGAAAAAAATCCGTAGAGGAGGAAAAAAACGAAAAATGTATCAAAATATTACTTTTGGCCGTTGGGGCTCTTTCTCTTTCTCTCTCGGGGGCGAGATTTTCAAGGACATTGAAGACGCGGCCGCGCCCGAGCTTCGTGTTTACGAAAAATACGCGCACGTACTTTCGTATCGCTAGAATTTTGTGTTTTTCTCCGTATCGAACAGAAAACAAACAAACAACAGCAAATTCTCATTTTTCTCGGAAAGCGCTCGACGCTCCAAGAAAGATCAAAGTGAACTCTTTATTCTCCGATAAAAGGAACACAACCCACAACTTTTATTTTTCTCGGAAATTCAATCGTGTCGGAGAAAAATGCACATAAGATTTTTTACCGACTGAAACGCCTCGCAATGGCAAAAAAAAAATCGAAAAACCGAAAGTAACCGTTACAGAATAGTTGAGACGAAAAAAAAATGATAAAGAAATAAGAAAAAATACACATAGACTGACGCATTGAGAGAGAAAGAGAGAAACTCGAAACTCGAAAATCTCAAGTATGGCATTTGAGTTAAACTAGGCATTCCCGATTATGCCCCTTAATTATTCATTCATTATTATATTTATTTATTGAGAACGCGCGCATCCAGACGCACAGAAATTTCGCACGAGAAAACGTGATCGTTGAAAACAATTGGCTACAAGAATGAAAATCACATTCTGGCTCTGAATCGTAAGTCCATAAATTCTTGACGTTGGAGAAAAAATACTTTTGGAATACGCGAAGAAAAGTAACAATGATTAATCATTCCGAACGGTCTCTCCTGCGTGATTTCCCGCGAAATCTCATTCATATATATAGATATATTTACATAAACGTGTATTTATATGTTTATATATATTTATCATCTAGTTGGCTTCGAGTTAGGAATTATTCGTTATTTTTGGGGGAGAATTTCAAGTTTAACGAGATTTTATTCGCTCAAAAAGTTTGGTCAGAATTAAAAGATCGAAACGTCATTTTTTCGATCATTTTCATTCGCAATTTGATGTAAAATCTCCCGTTTTTTTGGTCGCTTGATTTTTTCAACGCTTCCGATGAAAAAATGATTGCGAACGAGAAATCGATGGAACCTCGTGTCCAATGAGATCGATAACAATGGACTCTCCCAAAACGAATCAAGAGTTAGTCTCTCAGGATATCGTATTTTTTTCCTTTTTCCATTCTCTCGATCGAAATTTCTTACGAATCTTTTGTATATAATAACGAAAAACACATGGAAAGTTATTACACCCCACGATAATCCGCGCACATCGACGAATCGAAAGATTCGAGATGTTTTTGGAATTATTCATCGCCGTTATATTTTCATTACGTTTTACACAATGTGTTTGTTTTTTTTTTAGTTCAGATGTATTTGTAAAATATAATATACGAGAATCAGTACAATTTTATTTGATGATCGTTAAATAAACGACTGATTATTAAGATATTGTTGTTCATCATTAAAAACAAAACAAAAAAAATGTTAATTGCTCGAAACGGTGATTTCGGAGGAGACTGTACGCGTCTTCTTGTCAACGTGTTCGCGGCAGCGTGTCCTCCTCAAGAGGAATTACCAGAACGAACGTCTAAGCTGAGCGCTTGCGATAATCGTTGACAAAAAAAAAAATCATCGCTTCCTCGTGTGAAAAGAGCGTGAATGAAATTTCATGCGTGACACACGCCTCGGAGTGTGGTCAACGACACGAGGGAGAAACTCAGAGACACTCTTCATTACGAAATAGTTTGCTCTCGAATCTCCGCGAGAGAAGATTTCCCCGATTCAAGGATTTTCTTCGAAAATAAAAAGAAACGTGGCGTGGAATCGCGATTGAGACGTTTTCGTCTTAACCAAGTACGCGGGAATCCGTGTGCACTTATAATTACGATCTGCAGCGAAGCATTGACCAGGCAAGGTGTTGGAATTGCGATATAATAGTCAAAAATTACGAATAGAATGTAAGTTTTCGTATTATGTTTCCTTTGAGTGTCAATCTTTTCTGAATTCTTAACGGTCCCGTAGAAATTTAGCGATGCAAAATTACGAGCTTAATGTTTTGATCTCGCATTTTTGACGATACGTTTACAATTTTAAGATTGAGTGAATTAAAAACATAATAAAAGCCACTTACTCCATGTCGATTCTCGGCGAAGATGACGCTCGGGAGCCTGATGAACTGGGGAGGCTTGGGAAAAGGACCTGCCGCGCCACCAATCGAGAGATATCATAGCGGATCGGGTGGCTACTGGGATCACAAATCTCACGGGCACGGGTATATTTTCACTTTGGATTTTTCCGAAACACACAGAGACATAACACGAAATTTGAGAACACAGTCATTTCTCGTGACGAGAACAACAAAGAATAGCTCAAAAACTAAAAAACGGCACACCTAACGGATCGTTAAATTTTTCTTAACAAAACGCCCACTTTTGTTTGGAATTTGAACCAGGGGATGGAAAAGTGGCGGAGGCAAAGGAGGAGGGGGAACCGGCACTGCGTTGAGCGCTCTCACACTGTTGGCGTTCCTTTTTCTTTTGAACGTAATGCAGGTAAACACGACAAACGCAAAAATCGATGTAGAATTATTGGATTAACACTGGTGGGCGATTATAAATACACGGAAAACAACGTTTACGCGATCGTATTTGCAGCAATCTTTGCAGGAGAACAATGCGACAGCACCGACGACCGCAACGACAGCGTTGCTGTTGCGCGAAGGTCAACAGCAAATATCGTTGAATGGCCGAGCTGGAACGGAGGAAGCTAAAAATTCAGGGAAACGTGATAAATCGTCGACGGAGTCGAGATCATCGAGAAAGGGCGATGTATTTTCGGCTAATTATCATGATCGAGAAAATCAATAACTCGTGGAATCGAAGGGACAAACATCGCGGACGGGCAAGGGCGCGCGGTGAACAGCGTCGAACTCTGACTGCGATTACGAAAAAGTAAACAAGCGTGATCGACAATCGATGCTTCCAAGCGCCACTGCGCAGGGTTTTCGCGCACCACAGCTCCGCGTCGCCTTTTTTTGGTACTACACAAAGGGAATAAAAAACAAATGTGAAGAGATCAATCGCAGGCATGAAAACACATAAACATTTTATTTCTTCCGAACCGCTTAATTAACGCGATACGTTTTCTCCCCCACATTGTTCGCACCGTAGCAATTGTGTTTGTTTGTTATTTTCAATTTCTTTTGTGGTATTTTTGGTGACGTTGATTTTTTTCTTTCGCTCTTTTTCGCTTCTCTATAATTTTGTTCGGTAGGTATTATTTACATAACATTAGGAACATTGAAATATCCTTTGCTCATACGCGCTCGAATAAATCGTATGCATGACCTTGGCTTGTTTTGTCTTCACTGGCGCGCGCATCGCTACTAGGGTTTTCTCGACGCGTCCATGTTTTTCTCATCATTCCGCTATGGTTCTCAGGTAAACGAATGCGCATATATCCCATAAAGAGCAAACCTTTTTGTTTCTTAGTATTTTTGGTTTCCACCCGTCGAAAATTCACAAGATGCAAAAAAAAACAGCGAGAAAATTTTTGTATTTTTTATTTATGCAACACGATAGAGTGGAAATGCGTTGCTCGCGAAACTCAGCGATACAAGTTTACACGCATAAGAGATAAATATCGAGCTTACATCTCGATTTTTTGTCATTTTTCTACACATCGGAATACCTAAAAAAATTGCTTCTTTTCTCTCATGTACACGTCAGGTATTTTCCTGAATTCTTTTTCTCTTTCCCATCTCTCGCAGCTTCTCAAGTTTTGCAATATACAATAAATTCCTATAAATATTTCCCATAATTTTTAAATTATGTTAATTCTCTTATTTTGTTGTCTTTACCTTTTTTTTGATACGAGACGCGAATTTAAATGAATAATTGTTGCTTCCGGTTTCGTGTGTAAAATCCGGTCTTCGTAAAATACATTATATTTATTCATAGATTAATATCGTTAAATACTGTGACAGGATCTCATGCGGACGCTTTGGGAACTATATCGTATCGAGGAGGTCACGTGGTTTACGAGAAACAGAGTTTCCCAGCCCCTCCCCCAAAAAATCGTAACCTTCTTATCTGTCCAAGTTTTTTTAAATACGAAACCGTTGAAACTTTGACAGAAAAGAGGAGAAAATCGTAGTTTCTGGTGAATTATTGGAAGATGTTGTACAGGCGAGTGTGGCTCATTGAAAGAAATAGAAACTGGAAGTTACCAACTTCTGTACAGTGATTCGCGACACATATTTCTCGATTCATTCGACTCGGATAAAACTTTCGATAAAAAAAAAAGGAAAATCCACCTTATTTTATTAAAGAAAAAGTGCGAGCCCTCAATTTTTTGACTAGGCAGTGTGAAAACTCTGTTTCTCAGGGATTTTAGGTTATTCGCAATCAATTCCAGTGCGCACTTTTGCTCGGAACGTCGAATAGATAGTACTTTGTCTATTTTGTTTTTGTATTCTCCAAAGTTCTTTGTACCAGGCTGTAAAAAATAAATGTTAATATGAAAAATGGAAAAAATGAGAGATTTGCACGAAAATTGCATCGATTCTCAGAAATCATTTAATTCAGCCGATACATCGATGTTCAAAGAAGTCCTCGGACTCTCAATCGTATTTCGTTTACGATTAATACTCTTAGCATCTCTATATATATATATATCATTTATTAGTAATATATAATCATTTAATGAATTAGTCACTCGTTTGAACACAGTATAGTTTTTTGTTCTCTTATCGCGTAGAAAATACGTTCAATGAAATTGCGGGAGAAAGAGCTCGATTGGCATATGAAGGTCAACGAGGATAACGGGCCAAAGAATAATACTTACGCGATGAGAAACATTCAGATTTTTATTCCCTGTTTCTTTTTTCTTTCTTTATTTTAATTCAACGAGCAAAAAAATCGAACTCGGATCAACCGTCAATACTTCGTGAAAATCGTGCAAACGAAAATTCCATAGTTCGAGAACGATTCTTCTTCCATTTTGATTATTCGGTCCAATTCTTTTTCTATTCGGATCTTCACTTTTTCATCTCAAAAGATCGAAATAAAACTCTGAAAAAATACAGAAATTTATTCCGCTGTTGCAACCATTAAGGGGGTTGGAGCGCTGCCGAGAATCTAGATTTTCTTTCAAAAAATGGAAATCTTATATATTGGCCATAAAACACCAGGACAAACTTGTTAAAAACTGCGAACATAGGCGAGCCGGACAATTCGAGGAATCGCGAAGCGCCACCGGCCTGTCGAATTCCAAGTAAACTTCGTTGGGTGCGGCGCGTCAAAATTTCCAGGAATATCACGAAACTCTGAGAAGCGAGCCTGTGGCCAGCCAAGGGCGCATGCGTAACGCTCTCGGCCTCGCTCGTCGCTCTCTACACAGGGATCGGATAAAAATGGACAAAAATACTTGATGAACTGTCATTTGATTGAACTGCACTGACCTCCACCTCCCTTAATAATCGCTTTTTCCTTTTTATATATCGAATCGTAAAATTTGGAGTTTTGCACAAATCTTTGCCTGCAAGATTGTGCGTTTGAACAATTATTCGATAATGGTATCGCCGAATAAAGGAAAGCGATTTGTTCGAGTGACGATTTTGGGGCTTCTATGTAAACAACATTACGCACTATATAATTCGTGATAAAATTCCTTTCTTGCATTTTTTAGCTCGAAACGTTCGCGCATTTGATTATGACGTTGAATTTATATATCTACGTGGTTTCTAGATAGAAAATACTATGTGAAAAACATACATATATATTTTCCGTAACGATGAGAACGAAGGGAAAGAGAGAAGTGAATTGAACGGTCATTTTTTGCGACAACATCAACAAGGATTTTCCGATGAATCGTGCATGAATTTTTCACGCGATTCCTACATCGATTTTATTCATTTTTCTTCTCCAAGAAAATAGATAATTTTGATGAGTTCATTTGGATTAATTTATCGAAGATATTCTACACAGTTGTTGGTGATGATGAGTAACAATAATGAAGTTTTTTTCGTTATAAACAATGAATGTTATTCGGGAAGCGAAAATTGACGAAGCAACTTAGTGAAAATTTGATTTACAATGATTTTTTTTCTTCATTTAATGACCTAAGTGTATTTTTTTAAATAAAAATGAATATTAATTCAAAAAAATGGACGTTTTGAATGAAACGAATAGTATTTTTGGTTACCTTTTTGCTGTACGCTGCATCGATTGTTACTTTTATCGTAGAGGAGTTAATTCGGGACAGTGCGAATGGGAATGTTCCTTCGCCCGATCTCTGACCCAATTAACTCGTCAATGTCCTCGGTCTCAAAAGTTTTTCTAACTAGTATACATTTATATATATATACAGAACGTCCCGGAAGTTCGGTTCGAAATAAAGGGGATGAATAAAAAATAAAAAATTCTGGGGAAAAAATTTCTGAGGATTTTTTTCTCCCACGTTGTCGAGTTATTCACGAATAATGCTACAGCCAATCGGATTGGCTGTCACTAATCATCGAATAACTCGACAACCGTTGTTCATAGCGAAAAGTGCTGAAGGACTTTTCTCGTCAGAATCTCGCAACCTTTGAGCCTGCAAATTTTGGAATGAGTTTTTGAAAAATTCCGCAAACCGCGATCCATTGATTAACAGCCCAAAAATAAACTCGCAACCCAATGAAACTCTCTCGAGTCTCACAGATGGAATTTCGCGCTTTTCAATCAGCCTAACTCGCTCCAAACTTCCTCAGTATGAGAGAGAATGAAGCTCTCAATTATTTCGATATATATTTTTCATGAATCCGTCAAACAACAAAAGTTGCTCCGGAATGTTATAAAGTAGTTAATCCGACGTTACTACATCGATAAAATGAGACAGTTGAAAATTTACATCTCGGAGATTGACAAGTTTCGTTATTACAAGAATTATACGCAGGAAAAATTGTAGAAAATTGCAAAAAAAAAAAATAACAATAGAAAAAACAACAGGTTCTTTTATAAATTTGAGTAGATTCACAGTCAGAAAAATGGAAGTGAATATAAAAACGTCAAAATTCACCATAAAAATTATTTTAATTACTTTTTTCTGCATTAAACCTACAAATATCGCAGGGGCCAAGAAATGCAACGAAATAGTGTAAAGTTACGAATACGCAGACACTTATAGAGCCTCTTAGGCGATTCTTTAGTCGTTCAGTCGTTAAAAATTCTCCTGCTCAGTTTGCCTCAACGCACGGTTGAGTTTTCGACAAGCATAAAAGTCACAGGTCGTTCTCGTATCAACAAAGAATAAGATGAAACATTGTCGTTCTCGTAAATTCGAGCAGGAAATGTCATGGAGTTGAAAAAATGTCGATGGAGCAAATTTTCGTGAAATAATAAAATTGTAGGAGCTCCGCAAGGGGAAAAAGTACATTTTTGTGGTGAATTTTGGTAGTTTGACTGAAGAATAAGCGAAAGACTGATACCTCGATTGAAAAGGTTAAAGATTTAGTTGTCGTTATTAGGAGGGATCGTCGGTGTCCTCTTGAGAAAGGAGGCTCGATCGATTGGAGCCAAGATCGAGATCGATGGAGAAGGGTGTCATGGATGTGATGTGATTTGTTTGATTGTTGAGATGGTCCTCGATGCTGAGGCTGTAGTCGAGAGAGCTGTCACTGAAAATACAAGAAGAGGCTTCTACAAATAAACAGGTTAGAGGAGTATTGGCTGGGTGGTTGAAAGGTCATGCGTCGATGGTTAAATCGTACCCCAATGCGTTTACCTGACGATGCTGGCTCGATCGCCGGAGCTGGCTGGAGGTAATGATGGCGGGAGGTTCGAGCAGTTGTCGCCGTTACAGGAACGTTCACCGTTCGTGCCACAAGTTGCAGAAGTCCGAGCAAGGCTCGAGCTTCCGGAAGTGACATTGACGTTTGTGGGAAGATTGGAGGTAGTCGTTGAGCTTGAGGTGCCGGGATTTTTTCGAGATTCTTCGTGACACTCGCATCTGCACTCTTCCGGTTGAACGTAACTGTAACCGCTCTTCGAGTCCTCTTCCGTCCGAGGAATCGTTTGAATCCGCTTCGGAGCTTTTCTGCGCTCTGGAATTTCCTCAAAATTGATCCAGTTCGTTGGACGAACGGCGGGGGCTCGAGGAGGCAACGGCGGCGGTGGACTCGGCGATTTTCCTGCCACTCTACGGTTCCCGTCCAGCACGACTCGACCAGCAAATTCTGTAAATGTGTTGCTCTGATGTTTCCGCGGACTTTTCAACTTGAAACTATCCTCTCGTGGCAATGATATCTTCATCCGGTCTGTACGCTTGTCATCGTGTGGCGTTTGCATCACAAACTCGTCCAGGAGCGTCGGATTTATTGGAGTCGTCGATCTTGGTCTTTCCGTTGGTATCGTCCTGAGTAAAAAAAAACAACAAATCACTCATTGATTTCATCTTTTTGATATTCAAAGGCGAGTCATGCGTGAAAAGCAAATTTCCATCATATCGATCGACTTTTCGTTATTTTAGAAAGGAAAGATTGAAAAAATAATTGACATTCGCTGTAAATTGATCTCATTTGATTACCTGACTTCCTGGACACGTTGCTTGACCGGCAAAATGGGCACAGCGACGCTTTTTTCCATGGGCAAAGTAGTCGGTACATAAGGAAGATCTTCTTCGAAGCTTTCTTCGTAGCACAAGCCTTTGCGTTCATCGGGCAGTTCTTCGACGACCCTTTCAGCTTTGTTTCTTATAAAATCAATTTCCGAGTCTCTTTCAGACTCGGAGCTATTGTGATCGAGGTCGGAAATAATACTGGGAGTTTTTTCGAGACTGGCTTGGGCAGGTTTGGCGAATAAATGTTCATCGGGTCTCGTGTCAGTCTGAGGAGCCGGGGGAAAAGGAAAGTCGATGATTTCGCTTTTCCGAGACTCGATTTTGGGTCCCTGGTCGATCACCACGTGTTCGGGCTTCGCAGGAGAAGGGGGACGAGTCTCTTTGCTCTTTCTTTTCGGTTTTGTGATTTCCGGAGATTTCTTCTCCCCCAAATTCTTGCCGAAGCTCGCGGAGGTCCGGAGCTCCCCGATTTTAGGGGAAAAATCTACCGATCCCGATCTCGACACTGTCGATATTTCTCCCGGACTGTGCACACTCATCTTCGAATCTCTCGAGCTACTTTTTCGAAGCTGAGACTCGATCGTCACGCTCCCAGGCCTCGAAGGACTGTGGATACTGTCCCGACTCGATGACCACGTGTTTTCGATCTTTGCTTCTGTCCTTATCCTCGATATCGAAGCTTGATGCTCGATCGAGACTTCCGTAACGATGCTTCCGCACGGAACTTCGTTTTCATACTCGTCTAAAAATTTGGTGGGTGTTTCCAAGGGTATTGAAACGCTTTCCGAAGGCAGAGCGACCTCGTAGTTTCTCGAATCTGCATGAAGACTTATAAAAATGGAATCCTCGTTTTTGCGACTTCCTCGATCGGTATCGAAGGTGAATTCGACATTTCCGATGCTTTCTAACGAGGGATTATCCCCCGTAGCTATTTCCATTTCCGGTGTGCTCGTGCCATCGTCTGTGCTCTTTTTCCTTTCGCGTTTTTTGAACAAGCTCAATGTCGACGTGAAAACGTTTTTGTTTTTCGATTCGCGCTTCAACGACGACGAACCTTTGTCGATCGAAACACGTTCCCGGGACTTTGATCTGCTCCTCAGACTCTCAGTCGTGTCCCTGATTTTTGTCGTCAAACTACGACGTGGCTTTGTACTCGGACTCGGAGACTCCGGACTTATCACATTTCCATCCGTTTTTCCCTGCAATTTTTCAATTCAAATGTCACCAACCTATTTCCCCCTCACAAAATCTTCCTGAGACAATTGTGCGGAACACATTTAAAGCGTAATATGTGATTTACAAAAACTTTTATAATATTAACCAACGGAATACATGCCTGAGATAAATTGCAAAATATACTTAAGAATGTACTCGTCGTACAGTCCTGTTCAAAAAATGGTACACTTCAAAAAACTTTATTCTCAAACGATTCACTTTGGAGGAGAATCTTTTTTTTTTTTTCATCTGGGAATTTCTACTTTTATTTATTTCATTACACCGAAAGAATTATTAATGAAAAACTCGAAGCAACAAATTTGAAGGAATTATTGAAAATATAGAATTTATGCCGAAAATGTAATTAAAAATAATAATGGCGCCAAATTTCGACCGAATAAAAAATGTGAGCGCTAGAAAAAGTTTTCAATTGTTTTTTTTTTTTTCTTCCTCGACAAATTCTTTCAGTGCAATAAAACGGATAGAATGAAAATTGGAAGTATCCTCGCACCTTGAACAAAGAAGCAAAGCTGCTTTTTCTGGAGACCGATGAAGGGCTCGGTGTCCTGGAGCCCTCGAGATCTCGAATTTTTTGGTGCCTTGGTAATTTGGGACTTCCTCCGAGGCTGGTAATATTAGTGGGTGTCGTAGGAGCGATTTCCTTGAAATTCTGAGCCTTTTTTCTCTTTTCGTTTAAATTCAAGGTCGCTGGTTTTTGGACATCTTGAACCATCGTGTTTTCAATTTTATCCGGTTCGGCATGAGGATCACTTGCAGCTTTTTTAATCACAATGGGTACCTGCGAAAAGGACGATGCCAAGAAAAACGAAACAAAGCGAATTGTAATCTTCTTTTGATTATTCGCTCGTTCACAGTATCACGACGATTCTCAAATCGTACTAGGGAGGTTTCGAGCTAAGGAAATGGAGATTTCAAACTTATATTTACTTCGAATAATAAAAATTCAAATTTTTCTGCAAAAATAAAAAAAAATGCAACAAGAATATTTTTGGCCAATCGTTGAAAAAAAAATCACAATGAATTTTCATCGATTTCGAAGTAATTACAAGCGGTCGTGAATCTCGAACAGGTTTTCTTTACAAACATGGACGTCACACTCATTTTGTGTCACGTTGATACGTGAGGGATACGATTGATCGAACGCTGTGACTTATTGATCATGAAAATCATACTGTAGGAAATATTCAATTAAATACAATAATTATATAAATATATAATAATTGTTATTATTATTATAAACATTATTATATATTAATATAATTTTTCAAATATTGATATATCAATGTTGTACGCACGTTCGCGACAAAGATATTCATACAACAAGAGCAACAATAAGCAGCACTGTTTTACGAAAACACACAGATATTTATGTTGACAATGATTTTTATTGTTTATCGTGTATGAGGAACGGATGACACGAGGCTTTGTGTGTTCTACGAACCTCCAATCTTAACGAAGACGGAAGAATACTCCCTCACATCTACAAATACAAAGACTCGTGTGATTTTCAATCAATTTTTATTCCTGTTATGTTTTTTTTTTTTCGTTCAACAGCCCAACGACGATTTATTTATCTCTCATCAACTTCAAGGCACCCTGTCATTTCCCTCCGGCCTCTTTTTCACTATTCCAACTATTTTTATCTTCTGCTTCGTTGATGAATGCAGAATATTCATGAAAAATTATCGTCAATGATTGACAATCGCGAATAATCGTCGTTTGATTTTGCGCAATATTTTTTATTGTTAAAAATTCTCGAATCCAATTTTTTAGATTAAACATTTGGAAAAACCGTTGAATAAGAATTTGAGCGAGATGGAGATTTGAACTGATCCGCAATTCATTTTGTTTGTGGCTCGTCGTGACGTTATAATTCCATTGACGAATATTTGAACATTCGAAAAACGCGAAATTGATCTTTCTCGTGGTTTTCTTCGATTCTGCATAATCAATGGCGGTAAAATCATTTCATTCCGGTTGAGGATCGTGAACTTGGTTGAGGTGAGAATGAAAAAACAAAACGTACCTCGATGTTGACTCTTTCGAGGACTTTTTTCGTTATTTCGACCTCGCGCTTGAATATTTCTTTTCTTTCCTCACGACCGCGTCTCCTCGGCTTGTCCAGGGGATCGGGCTTGATATTGCCTCCGACTATCGGCACTTTAATGCTGTCAGGGATGAGAGCCTTCGTCGTGTCTGCTTCTCTTTTCAATAATATTTTCTCCAAATCGTCAGTCTCCGGCTTTGATGGCTCTATTAAATTATCAGCCAACGTTGGTTTGCTCCCGCAAAATGATGTCTCCAAAAGACACTTGTGAGGGCTTGGTGACCTTGGGAAAATATTTTTTTTCCTTAATAACGTCCCTCGATCGGCGGAAAAATTCATTTTTCGTGTGTTTATGGGAATGAAAATACAAAACTTTCATAAATAGATAAACAACGAATTATAATATTTTTTTGGCAAAAAAAAAGTTTGAAAATATTTAAAATAATGAAAATAACGAAATGTCAAGATATCTTACCAAAATTTATACAAAAAAAACGATTGAATTATGTGGGAAATTGCTTTTAGCCAGATAATCAGAGAAATGGCTCGTGAATTTGTATTTTTTTTTGAGAATTCGTGTAACAAAAATATAATGTGCTCCCCGTTCGAGAAATAAGGGTGACGTAAAAAATACCTGGAAGACGTGGCCGAGAGGACTGAGAGCTTGCCGGAAACTCCGGAGCCTTGACTGCCGACCGAAGACAATCTCGACGTTCTGCCACTAATGTTGAGCAAAATGATTTCCGAGCAATTGCTATCTTTGCGTTCGCGATCTTGAAGCCTCGAGCTCGTGCCCCCACACTCCGATTGGGTACCACCCTCTCTCCTTCTTCGCGCTTTTTTCGCCTCTCTTTTGAGATCTTGCTCGTGGATTGGATCTTGAAGATCCAATTCCTCCGTCGACGATCGCAGATCCTGAACATCTTCTTTGTAGCCCAACGACAACTTACATCCGATCGGGGGTTCGCCACCTTGAGTTAGTCCAATAAGTGTCATTAGAATGCTCCGAAAAAGTTTTTAAATTATAGAAATGCAAAAAACACGAAGAAAATCCGGTAAAAAAATTGGAGATAGTCAACGAAACATATTTAAAAAATACAAAAAATAAAATGACACCAAATGAAACCAAAAAAATCATAAAATAATGGAGAATTTTTAAAAAAAATATTTCTTTTATTTTTTGAAGAAAAAAAAAGAGTACCTGCGAGAAGTTCGCGTTCGGGCGATGATTCGCGTGAATTATTGCTGTCCTCATGATGAGATGAGCTGCTGGCTCGACTGATGTCGATTCTGGGGGTGCTGGGCGTCTTGAGGGAGCTTCCCGGTGTGACGGGTGTGGTGACCTCGACGATTCCCGGCATTCGTACAACGCTCGCTTCAGCCTGCATTACAATTTAAATGATAATTCCTCGGCGGTGTTTTTCAGGGCCTCTCGGATTTGGTCGTGATGGTGGTTGTGGTGTTGGTGGTGGTGGTGGTGGTGGTGGTGGTGGTGGTGGTAGGTGATGGAGATGGGTGGTAGTGGTGGTGTTGGTGGTTGAGGCAGACAGGCAGCTAGTACATCCGCTTCCTAGCGGATTTTTGTGGATCAATTAAATTCACTACCATGGATTACCGTAACGAAAGGGTTTTCACCCTCGCAACAACCCCCTTTGTTAAATTTTTTTATTCATAATGCTCTTTCAATATTCAAATACCTTGATGCATCGAAAAATAATCAACGAACAACGATATTATTGTTGATTTTTTCGTTCATCTGCATTTGTTTAGATAACAAAAATTAAAAAATTAATTTTTACGACCTCCCGAATTTGGTAGGATTTATCTCCAGGATTTATCTTTTTCCAAATCGATAATAACAATCCTCTGGTGATTTTTAAATACTTTTCATTATATTTCTGATAATTGTTGGGATTTCGTAATTTTTTTTTTCAATTCCGATTCACACAATGGGAAACGCTCTTTCTCTCAACTCACGTTTTCCAACTCGTCCGAAAGATCCTCGAACGATGCTATTGGCGCCGGACCGAGTTTCCTCCGATGACTGCTCGGCAATCCCGAAGCCATTTCTTTTTCAACTCCAACGTCGTTTCTATTTATTCTAACTTTTCAATATTTCTTTTATATTTATCTCTCCCTCTCTCTCTCCCGCCCTCCCTCCCTCGAGATTTTTTAGCGTTTCAGTTTTTTTTCTCTAATTATTTAATATCAGTCTCGCCCCCCGTTTCCTCGTATAGCAATCCGTCTGCAAGAAAAGAAGACATTGCTAGCTGGACGTTGATTTAAAAAAAAAACAACGGAATTTCGATTTTTTTTTTTGACAGTAAAAAAAAATCATGCGAATTTAGTTTTTTTATTTTGAGATTTTCTTTTTTTTTTAAAAGACTCGAACTTATCGGAAGTCGCTCAGCTTTATTTATTCTCCTCTGACGCGTCAAAGACGCGTCACTTTTGTTCGACGTAATAATACCGGCGACCGAACTGCTCGTCCCGTTCGCGTTAATCAACGCTCGGAATTAGTTCGCTTTAGATACGAAGGACGGATTGATTAGAATTCCGGACATGTAAAGTGACGACCGGTAAAACGCCGCGGTATGAAAAGATACGGGTCTCCACACGAGAATGACATTCTACGTCATCCATGCACTCTGCTATTTTAATTCTAGTCTCAATCGACACAACATTTTCTTCATTAAGGAGGTTCACTTGCTTGATGAATAAACAAACGTAATTATCGATAAAAATCCAAATTTCGATCGTCATCGGTGTCTACAAGGTCGACCCTCAAAATTCTGGTTCCTCAGGCTTTTTCGTTCGTCAAAATTTAATGAAATAATAAAAGATTTCTTGCTGGATGGGAAAAAATACATATTGCAGGAAAATCATTAATAAACATTTCCCAATAGAATTTTAAATGCAAAATTCCGATTTCTCTGGGATTGAAAAAAATATCATAAAAAATGGGACGAATAGCGAGAACGTGAATGAAGAAACTCTGCAAACTGTGCACGAAAAACCTGGGAATGAGTCTTTTAACGGAATAACTTTTTCGTCCTCATTACCTGGAGCTTGTTACCGTCCGAACGACAAGAAATTCTGCGAGACACATTCGAGCCCTGGGAACGAAATGAACTTAAAATGCGACACTCGTCAGTTTTAATTCTCGAGTGGAGAGTAAAAATTGCTACGAGATTTCGCTTGTTTTTAGAGGAGCAAGAGGGATGGCTAAACATTTTCGGTGAATTTCGAGTTTGCAGCTGTCGAAAAAAATTGTATGGACAAAAGGGACTCGCTCTTTTATGTGCCAATAGGTTGTTTTTCAATTTTTTAATTTTCGATTTCCTTTCAGAGCTGTCGTATTGTGCGAATCATAATAGAACAAAAGAGGAGGCTCAGAAAAATGGCAAAGATGAACACACGTCGTGTGCGTTCGAGCGCATTCAATGTTCTGCCGCTCTTTTTGTTTGTTTTTTTTCTTTTCCTTCGTTTTTTTCGTTTAAAAACGTGTGTGCAGCTGAAAACTATGGGATTTTGGCCTCGTCTGGATCTTTTCAACGTTTGAGTCTTAACTGCAAGTGGTGACAGGCTCCCTCGAGCTTAATTCGAAGAAAGACCGAGGAAGGAACTTTTTTTTTCATCACTTTTTGAGGAAAGAAGCCACGTACGAAGAAAAAACAGAGGACTGGACGAGAATACTTTCGCTTCAGAGTCTCTCGGAGCTCTTTCGTTCAATCAACTACCTCTTCGACCCTCCGTGATGCACGGCTTGCGAAGCATACGCTCCACGAGTCTTCTTTGTACGGCGTTAAATGGAATTACTAACATTTTACCCTCTGCTGTCGCTTCTCGTCTCTCCTATTCCCTGTTCTTCTGTCAAGGACGCTAAAGATAACTTTATGCAGCATGTGTCAGTGAAAAATGTGTTGAAACCTTGCGGGATGCATAGATCAAGGTTTTACGAAGAGAAAAGTCCTTTGGCATTTTTTTCTACGACCATCCGTTGACGAGATATGGACGAGAATGCGAATGACCAATCCAACAGGCCAGAGCTGCGTGGAGGGGCGTGGCTTCCTTCCCGATTGGCTCTCACTGGCCGGTTGATATCTCGGCAACGCTTGGTCGTAGAAAAAAATGGCAAAGGACTTTTCGCTTCGAAATCGTGTCATCAATCTCTGTGTAAAGTTTCAACGTTATTCGTTGAACTTTGGTCGATACATATGCACATTACGATGAGCAAATTGCTCTAACGGAGTAAGTACAACGATTCGTCATCTTTTACATTTGCCTGACATCCGTTGGAAGAAAAAATGAGGTCAATGGACAACGTTCCTCGTGTATATTGCAGCGAAAATACATTTTATTTGTTCCAAATTTACGATTTTCTTTTGTACGTTAAAGCACGAAACGGAACGAGTTTCTGCCAAGTAATCCAAACTCTCCTCGTATTTGCATTGGTGCGTGGGAACGCTTTACTTTCGAACATACATAAACGCGGATGGACTTGTGCCAATATCTGGATAATGTCTATTCCCGTCGAGAAATCGAAACTCTCTTTCGTTATCTATAACGAAAAGGTCTGTATCCCCACCCTCCAGTCTCTGGTTGAGTAAATACTCGGAAGAGAAAAAAGGCCTGATAAATCTTACTCGTCTCGTGTGTTGACCCGAATATTTTCTTGAGCCCCGATCGGATCCTCGGATTTCTTCATTGATTTTGAGCCACACCGATAAGATCAAGCTCAATTTTACACGTACAACTAAATTGTGAAATGGACTTTAAAGTGCAAGGAAACAAAACCATGAAGAAAACGTCTAAACAATTATGTTCAAACAATTATTCCTTATGTCAACAATCTAGTGAGTGAAAATAAACTAATTAAGGGACCTAGACGATTGTTCTATTACACGAGAACCTTTCCGATTGGAATAAAATACAAAAATAAATAAAAAAAACCAAATGTATTAATCGATCAAACTATGATTTCTGTTCCAATAATTTTACATCGAGTACCAATCACTTTAAATTCAATCTACCAGGACATCAATTTGACAACCACGTTTCTGGGCTGCTGGGAACAGCACTCGGAGCCAAGTGACCACTTAATTAGAGTTGAAAAAATCTTCTCGAGTGTGCCAGGAGCTCACGTAAAATTCCATTAAAAAAATAAATAACAAAAAAAAACCAAACAGACATTTTTATTTCTTTTTTTTTTTTTTCATCTCCATGAAAAATTAATAGTCAATAATTAATAAATTGGCATAATTAAATTACGTCGAATTAACGAGAAGGGGCGTGTAGTAATCCCTACGAGGCGAGCGTGTCGCGAGGGTGAAATTCGATACGGTAAATCTTCGGGGGCTACTTTACTCGATAGACACACCCATATATCTATATACATATATTTATATATATTAACATATATATGTATAGATATATAAATGCATGAGTAAATAAATACCTCGATTATTATGGCTCAAGGTGTTACGAGGTGTGTTTTGCGAATCACGAAGGGTTGACCTTTGGGGTCGGCTCGCCTTAAAGGCAGGTGAGAAGGAGTCTTGCAGGTGCCGCTTCAGGAAAGGTCTTTTTTATTCTTTGCATACATATTTATATTCATGTGGCGTTTCGCAGAAATATGTTCACTCAAAAAATTCAATTTTTCTCTCTCGGCCATAAATTTCCGACTTTTTTTTCTCGATCGATCGATACGTCACAGCTGCACAGCTGCTGCTAATTGTTCCATCAAGTTTCCGTCACTTTTTACCAATTTTCGAAATCAAACAAATAATTTACGATTTTAAAATCGAATTTTTCCTGCGTGAGCCTTCGGGGCTCACACTTTTCTGCCAAACATCACAGATCTTTACGACACAGTCACAACGAACTCTAAACTAAATTAACAAATACTTCAAAATTGCATGCTTGAGCCTAACTAATTATCGAAATCCGAGCCACATACCTCGACTACTGTACATACACGACAGAACCAACAACAATTAGTGAGGGGGAGTGGACGAAGTTTTCACATTTTTTTCGCATTTATTTGTTTTATTACGAATTTTTAATTTAAATTTGAGTTTTTTTTTTTAATTTGCAGTGACGTTTTTCGTCCGTTCGGTGAATATTTCGATTTTTTTTTACGATCATTTTTTACGCGACGGTTTATGGTTGACGATAAGCATGGAAGAAAAAAATTATGGTTAGAAATGAAAAAAAAAATGATTCGTCGCTATTTTTCGCATTTTTTTATTCTTAATTTGCCTCTCGTCCTTTTTTCGACCTCACCAATGGATTCGTGAAATAAAAAAGTGACAAATCGTTTAAAAAATTTTTTTTTTTCATTTCGTGGCATTGCGTCGATGCAAACTTCAGACTCATTTAAAATCTCGCTCATATTTGTCGATCCGAAAATCATAAACACACTTTGAATTTTCTCGCGTATATTTCATTCTCTATATGTTGTCCTGAGTATTGTATTGCTACAGCTATTTATACTGTAGCCATAAAATATGCATGTAGCCCGTATAGTACACGATAATAGAGTTCGTCGACTCCCTCGTTATTATGGCACACGCGGTCTCGATACATTTTTATTTTACTTCACTCTTTTTAGAAACTCGTTTAGAAAAATTTTATGGGTCGCCGGCGTAACTGGCCGTTGTGATTTGTCGATTAAACTGGCTCAAGTTCGTAATTGATGCATTTTTATCCATTTGATTGCGCAAGCTCTAAAAAAGTTATAGGACTGCGTTGGACAGCAACTAATTAAAAGTTAGAGCCAAAAGTTTCGATGAAAAGTCGACCCGAATCGTCCCCCATCCCCTTTCGGCTTGGGAACTGTTTCTCTGTTGACGTTTCGCGATGTAAATTTAATGCTCATGAAATATCAATAAAAACGGAGAAAAGAGCCGAAAAAATGTATATCCGATCGAAGCTCGACCTGAATTCAACCTCCTCCGGCCATGCGTCGATCGTCGGGCGACCTGACCGCGAGGCGCGAGGTGTAAACGAGGTCAGTCACCATGACGTCGATCCTCAACGATATACACACATAGAAATAGCTTTCGAACAATTGATCCTTTAAAAAGAGTGGAGAAACGATTAAAAAGTGAGTTTTCTCGAAAAAATCGAATTCGAAACGTTTTTTTATTTAGAATCGACGAATCGTCGACGCAGAAACGAAATAAAACGATTGCCGATCGAAAACGATTGCGAAAAATCGATTGACAGGGCTTCCTCGTTCTTTGCGAAGAAACAAAAAGCAGGGAATCAAAATTTACGTCAAAATACAACGACAAGTCGCTTCACACGAGTCGAACGAAAGGACGAATCGCGAAAAATAAAGATCACAGCGTTAAATATAGTGGAGAGTAAGAAATTTATTTAATTTCTCATTCGTAAGAATTTTCCATTTATTTCCAATTTTTTTGCCATTTTTTTGACCAATTTTTTCTTCGGTTTGAATTTTATGCAAAAATTCCGAACGGTTTATTTTTCATTCTGTGTATTCTTCATATTATTATTCCAAGGAATTAAATTTGCTGATTGAATAACGCAGGAAAAGGGATATTCGAGCTTTTCCTTACAAGATTATCCGACCGACGAGATAGAACGACGAAAAAAGAATAAGTTGAGCCACGAAAATGAGAAAACGCGATTTTATTCGTATTTGTGAATTTTCCGATCGATCTGTCGAGCTTGAAATTGCTATTCGTATTTTAACTCTCAATTTCGACGTCTCGTCTTTTTTTAATTTGTGAAAAACGATTCCGTCACTTTTTATAATGATTTAATGTTTTTTTTGTTCATGGCGGACTGTCCAGGCGCGAGGAATACGAAATGATAATAACAATAATATCAACATTACAGAGAGATGATGGATAACAGGGAGCGAAAAAAAATGCGTGCATTAAAAGACTCACCCCGTCGATGAGTCGAGGCGTGCACTCTGCTGAGGCGAGCGAATCGTGTGTACGGTTTGACATGCGAAGATAGGACGTTTAGTCGCAGGAGCACGATGAGAAGTAAAAGAGAGCTGCCCTACTGTGGCGCGAAAGAGAGCGAGAGAGAGAGAGAGAGAGAGAGAGCGCGACGAGGAAGAAAGAAAAGAGAAAGAGAGAGAGAGAGAGAGAGATTACAAAAATGTTGTCCTCTCGTAGCCCGCGCTCTCTCCCTCGCTATATAGCGATCGATCTTTCGCTCATGCTCGTTTCATCCTCGCCTTTTTCGCGTCGAAGCACTTTTTCTCTTTACACAGACAACAAAATGTCTCGTATCACTTTGGCTATGCTCTATCTATCGTGGGCTGTATCGAGTTACGCAAAAATTAGCAAACTTGCCAGATAAACCGAATGGGAAATCATTTCACACACGTTTCCGGTAATCACTTCCGGATTTCATAACTTTTAGTACGCACTGTACTCGCTGTAATTGGCCAAACAGTGGCGCCCGTAAACACACACTCCTCGGATATGTAATCAAGCTTTCTCAAAACGCGTTTACTTATTTTGCCTCCCTGTGGTTATCTCGTCGTTACACGAAGCTCCGGCCGCACGAACAAAACAATCCCAAATAACATTTTGACCTTAACGCCCATCCGATTATTCGATAATTGTGCTTTTATTATTTATTTTCTTCGACTTAAACCAATTAACCCTCTGAATTTTCGCGATCTCTTTACTTTCTTGTGATGAACGAGCCCCGGCTTGATAAAGCGAAATTACACGACCACGACGTCGCTGGTTTCACACGCGATCACCTCCTTCTCATACTCAAAAAATCCTCAATTTTATTTCATTCTTTTCCATTCCAAAAATCACACCTCAATCCGCCGTCCTCTATTCCGTCCTCTACCGCTGCTATTCCCCTACTGTGTCGCCTATACCATTTGCGCTCTGTTCATGCGCTCGCCTCGTTAGGGGGGAAAAAAATAAATATACATGGCCTCTATATATATGTCGAGCAACATGGCGCGCGAGGGCGTCAGGGCGCAGCCGCACCCGTTTATATACCCGTCCTCCTCGTATATAACACACTAAGATAAATAAAAAGAATACGCAATAGCATAGAGAGAGGGTGAGAGTCGAGAATCTCGAGCACTCGAGAAAGGACATCTGGCGTCAAATCTCCCCTCGTTACCACTAAACTAAAAAGCACCAATGAAACGTGTGGCAGAATACTCTGTCCCGCCATATTTATCATTGCATTACACGTTTTCATCCCTCTGAAGGATTCTAGTTGATTCGCAACGCCATCTACTGGCAGCTCTCACAACCCACAGCCTCTCAAGTTTGTATTCTTTCGGAAAAAATTAGTTATTGACGAACAGCGTCCTGCACCTTTGTCACGCGGACAATTTTTACAAATTAATTCTTCTCATTTGTGTAATTTATAGAAACAACCACCAAAGATCGTCGGTTGCGTGAATTTTCACAAACATTATTATACGTTCGATAAAACGAATTGTTTTTTTTCTAATTCCAAAAAATTTAATCTTTGTTATTATTTTTCGTGCCAATTTATTCACGTATTTCTCGAAATTATGCAATATGACAAATAAAACTCACCTCAGCATTCGGATTAAATTTTTTTTTTCCCGGAAATCCCTTAAATTGGTTTCATTTGTGTATTCATAGGATTCACACCTTTTTTAGCTTATATATATATATATATATATATGTTTATGATCCGTCAGACACACAATGGAGGCGTACATATGTGTACATGTCCCACACGTCCAATCGATGATCAGTAAACAACATGGCTGCGAATGCATATTATTATTTTGTTCCACTTGCAGTCACAGCCAACCTGCAGGCTTGCCAGCCGCGTTTCTCCCACGATCTAGGAAAATTCATCCCCCACGCTCAAAAAATACAACGATAAAAAACAACCCGTCGAGTGGATACTGGGTCGTTCTGACCCCAACAATTCCCTGTCGTAAAATATGAATAATTTATTGCAAAAAAAGGATATTTACCGAAATACAACGATTTTGAAATCGCCTCGGGTCATATTGACCCAATATGCGCTCTTTAGGGGGTGTGCACTCAGAGGGTTAATGGAAATTCGCTTTATAAATGATATTGAAGCTTCAGAAGTACTGGTGGCACATTCGAACTGACCAGGCTGACAGATTCGAACTGATCACGATATCGACGTTCAAGTCCTGGGATAGGGGGGACCCAGGAAAAAATGATAATCCACTTTTCATCTTTACATTGAAAATTTAATTAAAATATGTATATATGATGATTATTAGATATCTCTAGTCTAAGTTCTAGTTTCTAATCGATATTACGTACAAATCTTGTTTACATATGTATCGAAATGATCTATTAAACGTTAGTTCGTTTACATTTGCGCCAGCACAAAACAAAAATCAAAAGAGAAGGTTTGGGCAAGGGCAACAGTCGCAGAGTTTGAGAACAGCGAAGGAATTTGTGTTCAAGCATCAATTCGATCATTTCTATTAGTTATTCCACGTTATAAAACCAGACTAGACCTTTTTTTTAGTTTCAACGAGAAAGCAGTAATTCCCTGACTTCCGGGTTCGTCCTTATTCCCTCCTATTGTCAAACTCGGATTAACGTTCGTGACTATGCTTTGACCCTCGAAATACAATGATTCTTCAAGTGTTTTTCTTCTTCGGAGATTGAAATCGTTGAAAATTTCTGCATCTTCACTGCCTGAGCGATGAAATATTTTTTTTTCTTTGCTTTTTTAAATAAATCATCGATCCGACGATCAGCAACGATGCAAATTTCACAATTAAAAAGTTATTCCAGTAAACTGACCGAAAATTGTATCCTGAACGAAGGAAAAGACTTAATCAGGCAAATAAAAGTTCCGTCCGTTTTTATGAATGGCGCCTTACTGTTTTCGGCTTTTTAACAAAACGTTTCTCTTTGAATTTTCGTATCCTTAATAAACGTTAATTATTATTATTCATTATTATATACTTTTATGTATAACGAGATATTTTCTATGTCGCAATAAATTTTCTCTATTTCAGACTCCGTCAAGTGTCGCTGGCGTTTATTTACACATTTTGCGAAAAAGTAGGCTAGGGCGGAGAGCGGGGCTGGGCAGGGGAAGGGTTTTTATTTTTTTTTTTAGTTAAATATTTACAAGGGCAGTGTTAGACGCGTCCAGATTACGCTCAGGCAGGCACTAAGTTTTTACTCGTTCCCTCCCTCTCTCTCTCTCTCTCTCTCCCTCATCCTTTTGCTCTCGCTATTCATTATAATTTAAAATCCTACTACGGACGTACGATTCGGTGACGCGCGGTATCATTTATCTCTGCACTCTGTAATCACAGTTATTTTTTTTCCTTTTTTTTCCAACAACCCGGAGTTCGTTGTTCGTGCAGCGATTTTAATGACTTTTTAAAACACACGGTTTCTAAAAATATTTCCGTGCAACAGTGGTTACGGAAATTATTATTTTTCGTGGCTATTTTTGTCGAAACTGACGCAAGAAGAAATTTTCTACTTGACACTCTTAGAAGCAAAAAAAAAAAACATTAAATGTGGAACATATTTCATCAAGAGTTCAGAATTGTTTTAGAAAAATGGAGAAGCTCGTTAAAAAATTGAAAAAATAACGAGAAAAATGATTTTTTTCATGTGAATGAAGAAAAAAACAATTTCGTCGAGGTAAAATTCCACGATTCTCTAATGAACAGCTTACGAATAAGACGAATACAAAAAGTCCTGACTCATTAAATCGCTTAACGTTTTTATTCGATCGATTTAAACGATACGTCAAATTTTCTCGTTTCTTTTTATAAGAAAAAGATAAAACTTTTGGCCAGTTGACGCGACTCCACGATCGCTCGTGAATGCCACGAAATTTCGTCAGGAACAGTCTCCCTCTTACTCCGTTTACCCTTCATCCTCAGGCTCTCTTCAAGATCGAATTGACGAAGTGCTCGACGAACTCGACACGAGGCGATTCAATTTACTGTCTATTATTATCTCGTCACCGTTCCTAATGTTGTACCGATAAAGCTGCTTGTTTGGGTAGAGCATCTCTTCTGGACCGTACTGAGCTTTCATCACCTTGAAACAGAAAGAAATCGACGATTAATTGAGTCAAAATCAGAAAAATCGATAAAAATATGGAAAAACATTTTTGGACGGCATTTTCGAGAACGAAATTCATTTTCATCCTCAATTTGTCAGCGAAATAAATTTCTTGGCATTTTTATGAGCTGCACCGTAACTTTCAATGATCGATTGATAGATTGACAAAAATTCAATCATCTTCATAAGAAAAATAAGAAACATGTGACAAAACATTATTTTTTACCTTGGAGATTATCAAGGCCTAGAGGATTTTGGAATTAATTTTGAGGATCGAAGGACTGGGGATTCAGGCAAATGTAGAATTTCGATGAAATTTGAAATTTTTCTTTAAACCTCGATCCCTTTATTGGGTTGCCAATTTTCGAGATATCGAAAGTTCTGGAAAGTCGAAAACGGGATATTAAAAATTGGATCAAGTTTCAATCAACAAACCTGATCAACGTAGAAAAGCCTCATTCGATTCGCTGGAATCTTAACCATCGATTCTAATTTTGTTTTCAACTCGAAAACCGTTCGGTAAACATCCACTGAACGTACCTGAAAACATCAAAATTATTTATTCAATTTGCCGAATGCCAAAATCTTTGATATTTTTTAATTTTATCATTTTATATTTTTTAAATATTTTTTATATTTTATTTTCCATCATTTTTATATTTCATTTTTTTTCCATCTACTTAAAATTGAAATTCACTAATTCTTTCCACATTTTTTTCAATTTTCCAGGATCGAAATTTCGTGCATTGCAATTTTTGTTCTCTCGAATCGGAAAAAAACATTCAGAGTTTGAACCTCGATGTGATAAGTAATTTGAGCAATTGATCGGTTATCCGCAATTCTTACCTCAACGAGATCGCCGTATGTGAAGGTGACCTTGACTCTTTTATCTGGTGTCAGATCCACGTGTACCAGAGGATCTAATTTTCCATGAATACCCACGAGCTCCGAATACCTGATGTCAAATATCACGAGAATTAATTACACGGTATTGAATACTTCGGCAAAACGTTTCTCTAACAGATAATTCATTCGTATGCAAATATTTTTTCTAGGCCGCAACATTTTCGTTACTTTATTTCCATCAAAAATCTTCACCCGTGAAATATTGAAACGAAAAAAACGAAGTTTTTGGCAAAACGCGACGACAAAATTTGTTTTTTTCATGAAAAACTTGGTGTCGACACAAAACCCTTCCCCTACACACTGGGTCTGGCTGACCCTCGGGGATTCCGGTCCTTTCAAAAAAAAGGAGCTTGGCCCGAAGATCGTTCTGGATTTGCTCAGCAAATCGTTTTCACGTTTTCCGTAATTTTTTTGATTTTTGTTGAAAAAAAAAATCAATTTTCCATTTATTTTTATTACTGACGAAAAAACGCCAATTTTGGTGGAAAAAAATATCAGTGACCGACCTTTCGGGTCTGTCTGCTTCCGGTTTATCCATGTAATATCGAATGAACGCTCTCTCGGCATCTTCCCTTTCCTGGGAAGAGATGACTCCACCGCCATTCAATGTTTCGACATTGGGAAGGCGTGCAATGAGTAATTGTCGTCTCTCGTGTTCCGTGTATTCTCTGGGACTCTGAAAATTCATCAACACATTTGTTTCAATCGAATAAAAACGAGTTTACAATTTTTAACGTCAATTTGCAATTTTTTTGGAATTTGCTCGAAATTTTTAATTTTCTTTTAAAAAAAAATGTGAAAAATGAGTTTCACCTCGAACAGAGGACAGCCTTGCATCCTGAGTGATTTGAGTGCCGGGAATCGTGCGAGTCTTTCGACGTCGTTCCACGTGGAAACGAGAGTTCCATTGACGTTAAGAAATCTGAGCATTCTGAAAGGATCATGAGACGAAGAAATTTTGTTGGCGCTGCTTTCGCACTCGCTTTCGGTGCGATTATAAACTTTGTCTTTGTCGTCGTCGCATCGATGTTGTTGGGCAGAGAGGTCGTTCTTTTCTCTCGGAAGATTTTCGTTCTCATCGTCGTCGTTGGTGTTCGTCGTTGTTTGTTGTTTGTTGGTAGAGTCGTTGAGGTTTTCTTCGTAAAAAGCGAGCGATCGAATGGGGCATTCGGCGAGGACGAGGCTCTCTAGTCGCGGGAAAACGTATCCCAATTTTGAGATTTCGGACCAAGTTTCAATGGGGTTTCCGGTGAAGTGAAGTTTTTTCAGGGATTCGTTTCGTACTTCCGGTATCGTGTGATCGAGATCGACGCTTCTGTATTCGTTCAAGGACAAATGAAGTTCCTCGAGGTTTTCAAGGATTCTAATGAGATCCTGGACCGTCGACCACGTCACTCGAGTTCCATTTAAAACCAAATTCTTCAAAGACTTGTAATTGCCATCCTTGATCATCAGGGTGTCAGCCAAACTGTTGAAACTCAAATTAACGAATTTTATTTTGGGCATGTGACGTAAAATTCCAAAGACTTCGTCCCATTGTGATAATTTATTTTGCGCCAAATCAAGCTCCTCGACGTTACGACATTTCGTTCGCAATTTCTCGCAATCGTTGCCCGCGCACTCGATGTCACAGTCCTGCAATATCAACAGCGCTGGCACCGTGTGACGCGGCGATTTCTTCGGTATGAAAATACTTATCGACAACGCCGAAGCCTTGGGCGAACCCGACTCTGTCTCCTCGTCCGTCAACGAACAATCCGTCGTTGAACTCCCGTATTTCAGCTCCAATGCTTCCAACAGTGACGGCATCTTTACACCATTCTGTAAAATCACAATTTCACACGTCAACTCAATATTACGATTAAAAACCATGAAAAAATACGATAAATCAATATTTCTGGATATGGCGAGAGATTTATTGAGATAAATATTTTTTTTCGTTAAAAAATCAAATGGATATGAAAATGGGAATGTAAATGATTGAAGTCTCGAACGAAGGGAAGGTTAATACTTCGTAAATGTGGCTCTCGTGGCATGTCCTTCGTGAATACCCATATATATGTCCATGCACATATATAACAAGGGAAAAAGACGAGGATGAAAAACAAGAGAGAAACGACGGGAGGAATAGCGATTCTCGAGAGCAAAACCGGGATGTACAGAATCTTGTCTGACCATATTCGCTAAGGTCATAGCATTGTCTTTTATTTTTTCATGCATTTTTTCCTCTGGATTCTTGAGCACAAGTCTCGAGCTCTCTTAGACTGGAAACGTTCAAACGGAGAGCCAGGATACCGGTTTCCAATGTTTCTAGTTGCTCCAAGACGAGCATCATGTTCGTCTACCATGGGGTTTGTCCTCAACAAATCATCCTCTTAATCCCATAACGATTGAGTTTCCCGACATTCGCGATATGAGCGACAAAAATTACCGAAATGCCTGAGGAATTTCTTGTCATTACAGAAAATTTAATGACGATGCACAAGGCGTACGAAAACTTTCGTCCAATAAATTTCCAACGTGACACAATTTTGCGAAAATTCAATTATACGAACGATTACGCGTTGCGACACCGAATCTTGGTGAACAAAGGAAAACAATTATCGGCGCAGGAAAGAAAAAGAGAACGTATGTACTAATCGATGCTCGAAGGTCATCGAAGGTTTATACGCATCGACAACCTCTTCGTGTTTTCGTTACATACTAATAACTCTCTCCGCACAATAATATTTCCATCATACAAAATGCACTGATGTGTCGACGAGAAAACAAAAAAAAATAATAAAACGTCGAGAAAAAAATGTCCACCACGCGGAATAAAATTTGATTCGATTTTTTTCTCATTAAAATTGAACGAGCTCGAGAGAATGCTCGTAATAAAACAAAATCAAAAAAATGATTATGATAAAAAATTAACGTCATCTCGAAAACCTGTGTGTGTGTGTGTGTTTTTTTTTCACTCGATATTTTATTCTCCTTGACTGTTTGCCTATCGTTCTAGCATGGAGATCGGACGACAAGTTGACAGCATCAAGAAGATACATGGCACAAACGTCACGTTGCGTATTTACCCCGGAGAAACTGGAGCGCACGTAATTTCATTTAGCCCCCGCGAGTTAGTGTGTCGTGTCGATCCACAAGGGACAAAGACACGTGCACGTGTAGATAATGGCAACGGGTGTAATTCGATCGTGCAGGGAAACGTATAAAGACGTTGATGTGGTGGTCGAAGAGGTTTCCAATCGAGAGCATAGTATCGAATCACAAAGAGCAGGCATTTAGAGCTCAATGAATAACGCCTTCGATAATGAATTATAAATCGTTTATGGAACTGCAGTGGCTGAAGGTTAATGGGGAATTGGAGGTCAACGATTTTTCAAGAAGGAAATGTAGTCGACTGGATTTGCATGTAACGGTGTACGGTGTATAAAATCGCTCTGGAGATGTCGATTGAGTTTGAGCGAGAGAAAGACTGCGCGACGTCGTAGCAAAATGAGAGAAAAACCTTTGGCTCGGGAAAGCTTGTGGCTTGGCAACTCTGAGTGGGGGAAAACGGTGGAGTAGCAAAAAGAGTAGCGAAGGATTGTTGAGCAGCTGGGCAGTGAGAAAAAGACTGTGGCTTGGCAACGCGGAGTGGGGGAAAGGCTCGGCTTGATCGGGACGTCGAGTGAGCGATCGTGAAGCTCTGTGGAGTGGCAGAGCAAAGGGGGGGAGGCATATATTTTGTTTTGGCAGCAAAGCACAGAGCAGCTGCGGCTCGACGGATCGGCTTCAAAAGTAAATATTGTGGTTCGGCAACGTGGAGTGGGAGAAAAGCTTCGGAAAGACGGTCCAGAGTGGGGGATTTCGGGTTTGCGAGAGACAGTAGATCGCGCTCAATGTACACAGATTAAAATGTATGTAATTTTTGCAACGTTCGGTTGGTACGTAAAAGCCGCGAGGAAGCTAGCGGCGAACGGTTCAACGGCCATGCGAAATTAACTTTCTCCAGGCCTTCCAGCCGCGTATTGCTAATGCATACTATAATATATAGTAACAAGCTGCATGGTATTAGGTACAGCCGGTCGTGTTCTTCATACCAGGGACGTTTTAGATCGTCGTCGAGTCAAGTCGACGCGAGTAAATGGACTAGAATCCCCTTCCCTCTTCCCGGTTGCGGTGCATTGCTCCGGGTTACGAGCGCATTAGAATCGTGACAGTGGCTCGTTCGCTCCGAGATCCTCTTGGAACGGGTAGCCACTGGTATTCAAGCAGATTCATCGCGCTCCGAGTGACGCGAAAGTGCGTCTCCGGGTAACGAACCACACCAAACAATACAAATTCAACAATCTCACATTAATATTTATCAACAAATTCAATCATTTTCGTATCCAAACGAAAAATCCTCCGAAGAATAAAGTAAAAAACTAATAAATAATTTTAAAAAAAGTTACCATGGACGTTTCGATACGTCGATTAATTTATTAATTGTTATGATTATTATTTCCGGGCAGAGGGAGAGTAAAAAATCGTTGTACTCTGGGACGAAGGAGAAAAAAAAAACAAATAATTGAAAGTATAGCATTGTACGTGGAGAATAGACAAATTTTCAAAGCTTTTTTTTCTATTGATAAACAAATATGTGCATATATACCGGAAGTGACTAAGCCAGCTATAAACTCACTCCAGTTTTATATGCCGAGTACTATCGAAGAGCGCCTTTCACCACTATACAAATTGCTCGACCTTTCGCGACTATCCTCGAGGTTTTCTTGCACGCTCGCTCTCCCATATCCTTTTCGCCATTCCCTTCTTTTCCTACGCTTCATTTTTTCTCTCTCGATTCTCGAAACTTGGACTCTGAGCCAATGTACTCGAGACGAATCGCTTTTACTTGTATAGAGTTTCGCGAACAATTGATGCGAGTGCTCGGCAAATATTTTCCAAATTTTTGAGACGCGACGATGTATTGAGGAATAAAACAAAAAAAGATCGTTGTTTTTGAGACACTTGATTTATACGTATTGTTCCGATTTTAATCAAAAGCCAATAAATAATCAGTTTTATGCTTTGAATCGGGTAATCCGTTTGGCAAACTTTATTTTTTGGATCGCGGACCGGAAAAGCATCGTTTGCAAACGTTGACAGGTGCGCCACGTGCGCCCCTCAATTCGAGACGTCCCTCACCCACGTGCACATTCACGAACTACGTTTTTACGAAATGCTTCGATGGACAAAACGTTCGCCCATTTCCGGCCAATCGACTCACGTATTTTCATAACTTTTGTTTCTGCTCTCGCTTCACGAGCAGATTATTTTTTTCGAGAGTATTATTAGCGCGTCTGTTTAAGGAGTTCCGTCAAGGAATCAGGCCGAAAAAATGTCTTTTCAGAAGTTTTTAATAATAAAACTGTAAAAAAATAATAAAATAAAATGAAATAGAAAAAAAATAAAAAATAAAAATGAAAAAAATAGAAATTTCTGAACGTCTAAAAACACATCGAACCTGTTTCTCATCAGTTTAGATTAACGCGTGTAAATATATGAAGCCACGAAGATGCGAAACGTAAACCATAATTTTTGGGCCACCTATTTATATCGTTAAAGCGGAAGGGGCAAGCAACATGTGTCCAAACTCAGGCTGCCTTGTTTTGCATCTTCCCAATTACCAGTGCAGCCCCACATTTTACCAAAATTTTTCCACTTTTTTATTGCGAACCCAGCAGCAAAATTAAATTCCGAATAATTCGAACTATTTGTAGAATAATCCAGTGTCCATTTTTTTTTTAAACTTTCATCATTATGAGCTCATCGGAGAAATTTTTTTCTCACTCGGGTCAAGCAATATTTTTCGTTTATTTAGATTCTGCGTCCCTACCGAAAATCAGAACATTTTCCTTTTTCTTCGCGTATTACCCTCACGCAAAAATTGCATCAGTGTTGAAATGCATAAAAGTAACGCCGGTTACACAACGGCAGTTGCATGGATTACGAAATTGTGCCAATTTTCTAACGAGAATACAAATTATTGGTGCGCGCGAGATATAAATCGCGAGAGAAAGAAAGAAATTCATTTTTATCAAAACGAAGTAGAGAAATATTTCAAATCGATCGAAGAATCGATTTTTTTTTCTTTATTATAAAATAAATTTACATTTCGATATGATTTTTAATGCTAACATTTTTTTTCCCATTAATTTCATCACATTTTTGCAGTTATTGATTGAGCAATTTGTTTCTATTTAATTTTTCAATATTTTTTCTAATAGAGACACCAATTCTCGTCAGCTGACGTCCTTCAAGTCAGACGAGCGAAGAATAAGTGCAAAATAAAAGAGAATCCGCACACATAATACACGCTTACTCGAGTTCTCGTGCCACATTGCTAAATATATAATGCAACGTGAGAGAAGACGAGCTTTTTCGCTCTCTCGTAACTTACGAAATGTCAGATACACGCAGCGAAATACGTCGTTACTCTCAGGCTAATGCCTGGGAGTGGGTCAGCCGCGCGTAAAATCGAGTTCCCGCTAAATTAATGCATATTTATACATTTGTAAGAGAATAAATATCGCGGAAAAATATTCTTAGATCTTTCGAAAGAAAACAAAAGTTGGCCGATCCCTTATCGAGGAATAAAAAAAAAACATGCATACATTTCTTAAAATTACTATTCAGATCCAATGGAAATTTCATTTTTATCGAATGAAAATTCTATTTATTTTTACGAACCAAAATCGAATTGAAAATATTAAAATTCATAAATTTCGCAAAACTGAATTGATCCTCCGAATCATGGTGGGTCAAACGTTGTCTTTCATTTTGTTGCGAATCATTTTTTTCCATTATTTTAACGAGTTTCGAAGGCACGGAGGAGATTTATAAATATTCAGAGAAATGTATATTCATATTTTTCGTTCGAATGCACTTTTCATCAATCTCCTGTGATGAAGACGTTCGTGCCAATTTTTCCATAACCTCCAGCTACGCTTGAGGGTCGTTTAGGATTTTTCACAAAATTTTTCGAAGGACGATCTTCGTTTAAAAAAAAAAAGATATGCAGCGAAAAACTTTCCTTCGCGAAATCTCGAGTCAATCGTACGGAAGGTAGGTCTTGCGCTTCGAAGAATGAAACCGGAATGCGAATGTCGTGATTCGACTTCCGTCACGAGAATCGAATCGATTCTCGTGAATTTGTCTGTGAATTAAAATTTGATTCGGCGGGAAGCTTTTTTGAGAAAATTCCCGATGACGACGATTCGGATATAAATTTGTATCGAGGCCGTTGCTCTAAATTTTGTGGAATTTCTCGCTTGTTTTTATTTGATTTTGGTGTTTAATGGACTCGTCGAGGACGAAGGCCATGCTCTATTTTACGGAAATAGAACGTTCGCGTGGCGCCGCGGCGCGTCTTTCTCTTG
Source organism: Campopleginae sp. 14b (assembly GCA_030522525.1). Taxonomy (NCBI): domain Eukaryota; kingdom Metazoa; phylum Arthropoda; class Insecta; order Hymenoptera; family Ichneumonidae; species Campopleginae sp. 14b. The sequence goes on along the minus strand of JAPYYS010000034.1, from coordinate 110,733 downwards.
CCCGTCTCCTGCTATTTCTTCTTCTTCTCTTGCTTCGTAAACTTTTATTCTTCCGGCCCGGTGGTGACAGAATAGCATTGCCGCGAGAACTAATCATTCTTTGCCCCGCTCGGGTTACGAGTTACGGCATTCTCCTTAAAAAACACCCAACACTCGATTTTCTCAATTCATTTAACGTTGTTTTTTTCCATTCATTCCCAATCTCGCAAGTTTCTCAATAATGCCCATGGCCCTTGAGAGCCTGATTGAACTATTGCGTCCTTTATTACGTAACAAGAAAAATATCTCGTTGACTCAATCCCCGGGCAAAATGAAAATGAAATTTAAAACGAAAAAAAAAATATTGACCTCGAAATGCTGAAATTTCCAAGACACTCGGTCAAGCAATTCGCTCTCCATGAAACTTCGATCGTTCATAGAATCTAAGGATATAAAAACTTCTACGTAGTTCTGAGATTAAAAATATATCGTGAGCGAATCCTCAATTATAATTTCTTCGCATCATCAATGATTGCTCGACGCCCAGCAGATGCGAGCACAAAGACAAGTATTGTGAGTAAAGAAGCCCCAATACGAAGACCAACGAACATCAGTAAATTTAGTTTACCAATAGAATGTTTTGTCAAGGTCGACCTTCCTAAAGTTATGCCTGTCGCGGACGAAGCTCCGTACAGCTAACGTGCCATCTCGATAGTCACCTCCTGTCGAACTCTCGAGACGTCGACTTTACATACGAACTTTTGATGCTTTTCGAACCGAACGAAAACATTGAAAATAAACACAGCACTCGTGTGTCGGGTTGTTCAAAAAATTTGGAGACAAAAATACGCCTGGGAATAATGAAAATTGAAAAATCGCCGTCACGGAATTTTATTAGAGGTCGACCTTGACTTTCGAGCAATTCCTGCTGAGCGGAATGTCAATTTCTATGAAAATGCGCGTCAAATACATAAGGTCATGTCTCGACTCTATTGTGTCGCATTAATTTTGCGATTTTCATTATTTTTTTCTCAATTCGATCCCATTTTTGTTCCTATAACTTGATACGAACCCTGTTCAATGTCACGATATTCCAAATTCAATCATAAGTATTTTTCGAGTGATTTTCCCAAATTTCATCAATTCTCATAAACATTTTTCTGTCTCCCATTTCGCAGTTCGCGAATAATCATGAGCCTGAAGTTTGCATCGATGCAATGCCACGAAATAAATTTAAAAAAAACAGAAAATGATTCGTCAATTTTTTTCGATTTTTTTTTCTCAATTTACCTCTTGCCTTTTCTTTGGACCTCACGAATGGATTCGTAAAATAATTCATTTCGTTGCATTTCGTCGATGCAAACTTCAGGCTCATAAATAATCAATTTTTAGGCAAATGATCGATATCGTTATCATGATTCGATCGATATCGATATCATGACGAAGCTTCGGAAGTATTTTTTGGAAAAAATTCTCAACACGAATGCGGAATTGATGCGACGATCACACGTGCATTGTAAAGAACGCTCACGTGATCCGATATCTCGATGAGAAACGTACAGAAAAGTGGCTGCTATAGAATAAACGTCGAAGAAGATCGAGACAGGGCAGTCAGACATAGAAAAATGCCTCGATCTTTATCCAACAGATGGAAAACACGTCATCCTCACCGACTCAACTGCGTAGATTTTTCTTCGTCTATTGTCAACTTTTTACTCGCAGGCACGAAACAAATGGGACTAAATCTCATCGAAATAAACAAATAATATTGTCTCCAGATGTTTTTTTTTTTTTTTTTTCGTATAAATTGAAATAAATCACGAAAAAATTCAATCGAACGGATTTTTTTCGATGAATAAGGTTTTTTGGATGCTCCTCAAATCCGCAGTTTCGAGGAGCCTTTTCAACTCGGAAAACCGAAAATGTTGAGTGCGGATCCGTTCGAAATGACCAACGAAAATGATGCTACACTTTTTAATAATCTACCGAAGTTTTCCTTGTCGCTATTGAATCTCGTTGACGTTTTTTTCGCCTGTAAAAAATGGAGAAGTCAAGGTCGTTCTATTTTTTTTGTGTATCGTCGCTTTCACGCTCGTTTGGTTCGAGCAATTTTTTCCCAGCCTACCCGAGTGGCTGCATTAACTGACGAATTACAATGAAACGCTACGATACCAATTTCCCGAAACTGTTGCAGCTGGTAATACGAAGCGAGACTTTAAAAAAAGGAGAAAGGAAGAAAAATGGCGTTGGGCTCGTCGAGAGTAGAATTGCTGGTTTCTAAACATTATTGCGAGGCGGAAAACCGACTCGCGAGTTTCAATTCGCTCTTTTTTTTTGTTGGAGGCGTCAAAACAGCGAAAGTGTTGTTGTTTTTGTTTTCCCTCGATACTGTTAAATTTGAAGCACGAGTTGCTTCGCTGCGTTTTCCAAAAAAACGTAATTACTCGTCTCGGACACGCTCCAACGCGATTTCAACGCATGGAATTTTTTTTTCGATAAAATTATGACGACAGTTTGAAGAATCGATTACCCGAAAGGACGAAAAAATAATAGACTGGTCCTTGACACGTGAAACCTCGAAATCTTCGATAAGAGAAGGTCGAAAAAAAAAACATCAACAAAAAACAATCAGTCTCGTTGAGTGTGCTGCTATTTTTTTGTTCTACCAAAGAGACAACGTTCCATAATGGCCTTGGACCTTCTCTCGTGCTTGGCAAAGCGAGCCTCAACCGGGAAAACACACACATACCTGTATTTATATTAATGTGTATATACGAAAGAGCACGTGAGAGTCCGAGACTGATTGCACACAGATAACGAGAGATCGACCCGTGACCAAACGTACACGCTCCATTGTAACCAACTGCAGGGCAAAATTCATTGGCTCGTTTCAAGCTTTAGCTACCTTTTTTTTCTTCCCTTCCCTCACCCCGCGTGGAAACAGCATTTTTTAATTTTTTTTCCAATTTATCTCATTCCTGTTATTAATAACAAAGAGATTAAATTCAAGCAATTCATTTTTGCAATAATCATCATTTTATAATAAACGATATTTATTAATATTAAACTTTTTTCAAATATTTTCATTTCCTGCATTTTAATTGGGCGTTCTTTTCACTTTGGCGACATAAAAATAACACCAAAGATCGCAACGCGTCGGACTCCAACGGAAAATACGTTTTCCTTTCATTTTCTTAGTCAATTTGAAAATCGGGACAATTTTCGTATCGATTTTGCGTTTGAATGTTAAAAAAATGGATTTATTGTCTCAAATAAATATTGAATAGGGATCGTGAGATTTGGTCAAGAAAAAACGATCAAAAGTTCAGCATCGTGCAAAAAAGGTGGCCCTGATGCTTGATTATTATTCGTTTCGTCAATCGTCGCGATATATTTGACGGAAATTGAGGAAACAGGTGTGGTAATGAATAAAAGAGCGAAACCGAGGCCGCGAGAGGAAATAACACGAGAACGGAATGGAAGAGCAAATTTCCCGTTTCATGCTGCAGACTATTTTATAACGTTCAGTTCTCGTAGGGTGAACTTAATCAACTGTTTTTCTGTTCATGGAGAAAAAAAGACGCCGATCGTAGCTGCTACTTTTGCGAGGATTGACGATCGGATTTTTTTCGAAGTTTTACGAATTTTAGAAACTCTTTGTAATTTGCGGAAAGGGGATTTTCTGGTTGTTTCCGTTTGAGAAAATTTGTGAGAGGTCATGAGGGATCAGACGATTTAAGGTGGAACGGCCTGTACATAAACAACTACGATTCTTCCATGCACTCGAGTCGCCAGCTTCTCCGCCTCTCCCCACTCTTTTCCGAGAATCGATCGTACGAATAAAGGAGCGGGGTAGGCGCGGGGAAAACAGGAATTCGCGGCGAGAGAGATGCGGGGTCAAGAGAATTTTCGCAGAGTTCGTATCTCTCCCGTTCGCGTTTTTCCCCCCACTCCTTTCCTTGCACCGTGAAGCTCAACGCGAATACGCAACTTCTTTATCTAATCTGTATTTATTACGTACGCTGAGCGTATATGTTTACGACCGTTCGGAAACATTATGAAAAGTTCCTGATGTGACAGGAAATTTGAGTCGGTATGACAGTCGAAACTTTTCGATGAATTTTGTTGGAATATTTGATTAATCTTTCACTCACTGTTTTCGTAACTCGAGTGCGACCCGCTCACAAACGCATACATACACACTCACGAATTTTCGGCAAAACACTGTCTCAATGGGGTTTGTCCCGAGAAAACGCGAATATCGCCGATTTTACTCGACCTCGCTCGACAGGACACGAGAATGATTAAAAAAACGTCAAACACCCGCGCAGACAACTTTTTTTTTCGTCGCGTGTTATCGTAAATTTGGGAGGTTCCCACCGTCGTTGCTTTCAGCGCGTCAGCAAGTTCATTTGAGCTTCGGAATACTGTCCGTTGGAAAATCCTTTCTTGTCAATGTGTGGAAATACGAATGTATGAACAGGAATATAGAAGTTGGACGGTGACAGCGTTCGCGTTCCACCACTCAACGAACGCTTCGCTCGCTGTCTCCCGTTCGACTGACTCCTTTGTTTGGTAAACAGAATCAGCTGGGCTCGAGAACGCTGCTCAGAGTGCATTGCTCGGAGTGGTGGAAAAGAAAATTCTCCTCGTTTATTGGCAATAGTTCGGGCCTCCAAGAACAAGTGGTGGCGCTACGTGCTTTTGATAGTATTTACGTAGGAAGAGCAAGAAAGAAAGAAAATAGTCCTAATATGCACGCGGATCTACTTTACCGACTGTGGACTCGTCAATATTTTTTTCCCGTTTATTTTCATCGACCTTTCTCTGTCAAAGTACTTTTGCAGAGACAATCACACCGCAATTCTTTTTCGTCAAAATATTATTAACTGAACCGTAATAATAAGGTTTTTATTTTTGCATATATTTGCAAATATTTTTGCAACGCTCGTGGCTGTCCTCCCTCCTACTAGATGACGCCCTTGAACTGACCCTAGGAAATGTACGTTTCACCAAAAATTCTACTATTCGAAATTGGGAACTTGAACTTCTGATCGGCACGTAAACCGCGCTCGACTTCTGCTCGGTCGAAAATTTTGCCCCTGCGGTCTCGAGTAATTTCCAGTTTTCCTCCCTATAGATGCGTGAGTAACTATATTGGTGGTGTTGGTACGCCGCGTTATCGTGAACTCGTGACGAAAGAAAGAACAACGTGTTCTGTGAATGACCTTCAAGGTTTTCTCACTGTGTGTAGTGAAGGCGAGGAAAACGGCCTCGGAACGTTCGCTCCGAATACTGAAAAGGCACTCGCTCAACTTGTATCTGGCTAATCGTAACGTGCGAAACTAAAGACGCTAATTCAACTTGTATATTTCGCGTCTCGCGTGACCTTGAAAAATTAGTTGACATTGCCGACATTGCACGTTTATGTACATATTTCGGCAAGACGAAAGACGCAACATTTTTTTTTCTCTCAATTTACGGTAATTGCAGGAGCATTTCAGTTTAGCGGAACAAACCGTGTGCAACGACAAATGTCGGCGGTACGAAAACGACAACGGAGATTCCATGCATCGACTAAATTTTCACGATATCGATAAATATGGAGAATTCACCAAAACTTACTATTTCAAGTGGCCGAAATTACTAGCAGTCTCCAGAACGGCCGGAAGTACGAACGGTTATCCTTTCTATGTGTTTCGCGAAAAAAAAAATGTCCGCGATGATCCGAAATATGTGGCGTTAGGTTAACGTTACGAATATGAATACAAGAATTTAGAATAATATTTCGAAATAAATGAAAACTCATTCAATTGACGATCGACACTAACAAAATCTTTTGTCTTCGGTTCGATTGATTTATTTTCCACGAAACAAGTATTCTTTGGAATTCTTTCAATGTCAAACTCGATCAGACACAATTCTCGGACAGAGAATTTTTAATTTCATGAAAAAATTTACTGAAACAGCAAAAAAATTATGTTATGCCATTTTGGCATCGGGGCGATGCTCCATTTTTCAATCATTCGTTTTTCTGTGCTCGTACTGTCCACGGACCATGAACTCTTTCGAGTTCGGTATCCGAATGATGCTCCATGATAGCAAAAAACTTTGTGCATTTTCTTACGGAGTCACACGCACGCACTTATGCCTTTCGTTCGCGTTTGTGCGCCCGTAATCTCTGAAGATGCGCGCGCATGCTTCGCGCTGTACGCTCCACCAGGGGCGCATGGGAGCCTCACCAACGAACATAGAGTCGACTTTCGTTGTCCTTACGCGAATAAACAGTGCATTACGCCCCTAAAGATCGAATGCCGGTGTTTCCGAAAACGTGGTCCAAGCCAGGTCGTTTCCCTTTCGCATTCCCTGGACTATCGTTCCCTTCGCGACTTCACAGAGCATTCGGCTCCAGCGAATAATATCGAATAAAAAAACAGGTGTTTCTCGTATGCTACTGCTTTCGCGCCTGTTTATCTTTTTCGTCGTTATAATGAGCACCAACAGATGCTGGGTAAACAAAAAACAGATAGAGTACCAATGTCGAAACATCATGAAGGGAAGAAATGTGTTTTTATTGTGACCTTTTGTCCTCTGCCATACAGCGTCTTACTTTCACGATCAACCACAAAGGAAATAAAGAAAAGACGACCAAATACGAATGTAAATACCACGAAACTATTTTTAAAAAAACGTCAATGTTTTCTTTTCCATTGTCTTCATCTTTCGATATTTCGAACAATCGACACGTTGCAAAATTCTCGTCTGTCACGATCGAATAAAACTTTTACAAATTCGTAATAAAACGCCAGTTACAAAATAACGCAACGGATCAAGTGCTTTCCAACTTGTTCACGAAAAATTGCCAATAAGAGTGTGAAAAAAAGTTGTACGTGCCGCGAACCATGTTAAGAATTTCCTCCTGCCATTTATCATACAAGACGCACGTGCTGAATTCTTGAGGAGAAAAACATTTTGATCGATCCATGTTTGATTGCAAATTTTGCGACCGCACGAGGCATGACAAATGTTCTCGAAGTAGGAAATGTCTCGCAAATATAACTCTGCAGCTCCTGAAGGTTGTGGGCGATATAACGACTCGAGAAATTCACCATAAACGATCAGGTTCTCTATAACTTCGCCACGACATATTGCAGCATTCAGGTGTTCCTAGCAAGTAATATTGTTCTCAATATCCACGACTTTTTCCTAATTTATGTTCGAGAAACATATAATGTAAGGAAAATATTTGCTGTAACAAAACTGGTGCGAAACAGAGCGGGTTCATAAAATTATCGTTAGTACGTTTTTTCAGCTGGAACTATCGTTTTCGTCGAAATTTTTTCGTAATTTGTAATGGATAGCAAAGCGTATGTAGACGGTGATGTTGATACAGAGTTAAACATTTATTGATAATGCGATAAGAATACATGATGTTTCTGAAAGTAAACTTCATGAGTATATGACAAAGGAGACGAATGTTCAACCAATTGCCTCAAGTTCTGCCTACATTTTCGTGGCCCACGACATTTTTCCCTAGATATTATCTATCGTTTGTGTTCCCACGACACGATTAATTTCTCAAGTTTAAATTTAACCCCTGAGTCACACACACGGGCTCGTATATCGACGGTTATCTCAAATTTGCTCTCTTGGAAAATTCCTATAAAAGCCGAATTAACATTCTATCGAATTATTCTTTTCTCAGCGACGAAAGCAGAAGCATCAACGAAATGTCGAAGCTCCCAGTTGTTATTTGCGCTGCTACATTTTTCACTTTGGTAATTAAGCCCATTATTGTTTGTATTAGTTTCTCCGATAACGAGACATTGTGTCCACGATGATCGTCATTTTTTCCGGACCGGATAATAAAAATCAATATCGTCAAAAAAAAAAAATTGACGGTCATTAACTTTTTTAACAATCAATCAATAAAAATATTTATATTTTTAATCGTGTCATGAAACATTTTTATTCCCGGCAACGTCAACAGGCAATGGCTGCCACTTTGAAAACGGTGGATAGTTCCGAGTTTCATTTGGCTATCGACACTGCCATAGGAACTATTAGACAATGTGCCGACGGTGTTCATCAAAAAATGCTCGACTTGGGTCCTCAACCATTGGACATACATCCCGATATACGGGAAGAGTACGAAACCAACATAACAGACACCATGAAAAACGTAAGAACACTCGACGATCCTCTTACGATTTAATTCGATGAAAAATTCAATGCTCATCATCACGACTTATTTGTTTTTATGATATTTCTTTCGCAGGTTCATGCCACGGTCAGGGATATCCTCAAAACCGTACAACTCGAATCGGACAAAAAAAAATGTTCAAAATACTTCGAAAAATTTGCGGCGACAGGAAACGAGTTGGTGGAAAACTCGCTAACGGCGGTAGCGATGGATTTCATGAACATGATTGGTTCGGTTAGAGAAGTTTCCATTTTGTCGTCTCAAAAGCAAGAAGAACTAAACAAAGCTAAACTCAACCCATGTGCTCGAAGCAGTTGTAACACGGTGAGTGACAAGACAGTCTGCTCCCTTTCATGGAGTTTGGCTACATACGAAAATTTCATAAGAATTTAATTCAATTTTCTGATAATATTTTTTAGCATCGAATACGATGACACTAATTTTTTTCTACTTTTCGAAAATATTTTTCTATTTTTTCACTTTTTAAATATTTTTTCTATATTTTTCCTACTTTTTATTTTATTTTTTCTATTATTTTTCTATTTTTCGGAAACTATGTAGAAGAAAATTTTTCAAAAATTAGTACATTGATATTTAATACCAGAGAATATGCTCCCCATCTTGTGTGTAGCCATCCTCCTTAATTAACGCAGTATCTAGTTGTCCGGGTAATCGGATGAACAATATTGGTCCGGACGTGCTTTTAGTGTACGAAATATCCGGACGAGTAGCCGGAGCCTTCGATTAATCGTTGTTGCGCGTACCAAACTCGATACTTGCCCAGAAATCATTCGACTCTTCATTTTTCCCAAGTCCATGCTTTGAGACCATTTTTCGAATGCTGGAAATTCGAATACCCCGAACCAAGAGATAAAATTTGTCCTGAGCCTCACGCGTTTTTTTTTTTTTTGCTTTCAGTTCGGAAACGACGTTAGCATGGAGGCGCTCGTGTCTCAATTCTGCTCTGACGCTAAAGAGCTAACTGAGGCATATGTGGCGCTGGTCAATGGCACAAGAACGAGACACATGTTGTTTTCGAGTGCTGATTACGTTGCGTTCCTTTCAAAGAGGACTGACGTTGTCAACAAAACTTATTCCTGCGTATCTTCGATCGGGACGAGCGATGAAAAAGAAATCGCTGTATCTGTTTTAGGACAATAGGATTTTGTGTCCACGTATGAACCGAAAGTTTCAATGAAAACGTCAGACTGTTCCACGTTCACAAACCGTTCATACATTTGAGAAGCTCTATTCGGTGCCGAGAAAGTCAGACCCAAAGAAAAGAAAATTCTGGAAACCATGAGGGAGCGAATTAATTCAGAAATTCGGTTTTTAATGATTTTCTTTTAAACCGGTACCCTGAGAACTGAGAATTGTGACAGATGACTTTGTGGGGACCGAGGAGCCTATTTAATGTTTTTTTTTATCGACGATCATAATGTTTTTTGCATTTTAAAGGACCAATAATCAGCCCTGAGTGGACAATCGATTACTCAATTGTTAGAAATGTGTGTTTGCGTCAAAATAAAAACAACCGAAAAAGAAACAATGCAGTACCATTTCTTAAAAGACTTTTGAGCATGATTTTAGTGGATCAGAATGAGATGGAGGCACAGGTGGTGCGTTCAAGGTCATTAAAATAAACTCTGATTGATATTAATTGCTTAAACAATTTCATATTATTTTTCGATACATAGAATTTGTCTCGTTTCATAAGCTAAACAGTATTACATATTTTCATTCTTCATTTTCAAATCGTTTTCTCTCTTTTTATTGTTTCTTTGTTATCCTCGTCGTTTCTTTCGTTTGCTCGCGAATTCTCACCTTTCTATGTTTTCCACACAATTCTACACAGTGCTCGCCAATGAATTATTATACACACACGTGAGAATAAACATTCTCCTTCTGTCACGTTTTCTTTTTGGTTTTTTCCATTATAATACCATACACTCTATATTTATATGTGTATATATATAATATATATATATTTATATATATTTACGTGCGCCTTATGTCTATTTTACATCAGTTTTTTGCTTCCTATACGCGTTTATATTTATTTGGATGTTTTTTTTTCAATTTTCACTTACACGCGCGCACTCTAAGGGTGCTCTTGAAGGTTTTTATTCATTATTTATAATATGTTCAGTATATATGTATACTTATTATACAGATCTTCCAAAATATCAAGCTCGAAATTCGCAGAGCCAAAGATCGCGAGATTATGAAGAGAAATGCCCTTGCACGTATTACTCTCCGACGCCCCGTTCTCGAGTTATTCCAATCGACGAGTGACAGTCAATTCGCGTCTCTCAAAGCTTTTGCCTCATCCGCGTTCTTTGGGCGCGCCGGATTGGCTGTTATTAATCAATGGGATGTTGCGTCAACGGTGCCTCGGAGAGAAAAACACGAAAGAGGTTTTCTCTTCGCAATTTCGCGATCCAATCAGACTCTGCAAATCTCGCCAACGTTTGGAATATCTTGTATTTATAATTAACCAAAATTACAGTTTTTTAACTACAAAAATGAAGGGGGTTCAGTTTTTGGATAAGGAAAATGAAAGCCCATATTCTGGGTGACTGTTTCTATAAAATCTGAAAATCATTGCTCGCAAGGAATGTTTAACGTTTCATTGAATTATGCATTTCTCACTAAAATGGATTCGAACTTTTCTCAACGAACGGAAACTGGTGAATCGAAAATAAAAAATGCTCCGTCGTCGACGTTTTTCTTTAGTTTAGCTTTTTTTTCCAGGACAATTATTCAACTCTTATTTCATGTTCATGCGTGAGTGGTATCTGGACAATCCACCGTTGGTTCAGCCAAGTCTCACGAAAGAAAAGTCCCTCGACCTTCAGTCTCAAAACTTTTCCTCATTATAACTCTTAATTATTTTTACATTAATTAACCTAATCTATTGTGTTTTGTTTTTCGGAATGTAAGATAAATTTGGAGTGGCAACGATTCGACAAATTTTTCACCTCGCTTATTGCAATCGTTGCTATAATTTTTTTGTCAGTAAATCGAACGAAAAAATATTCAAGCGTTTCTTTATCCATCGGGGCTTTTTAATTACCATTTCCTCTTTAAACTCCGATTTTTTTTCTCGCATTTTCGGGACCTCGAACTTTTCATTCAAAGCACACATCTGCTGACCGAGTCACGGGGGAGTCACAATAAATAGTACAGGACATTTAACAAATGCTTAAAATAAAACGACTAGAGAGAACACACAGAGATCGAAATTCGTGACGTACGACCTGGTTTTTTTGTTGTTTGGCCTGTTGCACAACAAGTTCAGTTATTTTCTTTCTCTTGCACTTTCTCTTCTCCTCGGGCGCGCAAGAATTTGCAACAAAATACCAAGCGCGATCAAACACCCGAAAAAGCTCGTCGAAACAAGCCACGACGAAACTTCGAAACACTCTATAGTTACGTAATCACTCATTCAATTGATTAATTAACTCATATTTCGTTGCTTCGTCGCTATTTTTTCAATTTTTATATTACCCTCTATATATGCACGTTATAATAATACGTTGAATGTTTATCTGTGGAATATGAGATCACGAGCTGAGAACATCCAACTCTGAGGCTTGCAATTGTTCATCTCGTGAGAAAACCGAAATTTCTTACTTTTTTTTTCTTCAAAATAATCGCCGCCCCTGAATAACCAACGATTTATAAAATTTCAAACAAACAATGAAAAGTATTGGATTGGAGATTTCCGAAGAAGAAAAGGGTCAAAATTGAGAGAAACAATTTTTTTCTAAATTCAGAAAAATCAGGTTTCCTCGAGGATAATTATTTCTTGGACGATTGTTTGCCCCTCGAGTTGGATGATTTGAGAATTTGTCTCGATATCCTCCGTTCCTAGAGGCAAAACAAAAAATTAGTGCATGTGACTTTTCGAAGCGTTTCAAAGACCCCGACCTCTCCGTTTCCCCAACGTATTTTTTCTCCTTCATTGTTCTCGAGACAAAAAATCATCATAATTTCTGTAAAAAAAAAAATGCAAATAAAAGATCGTAGGGAAACATTGCAGAATTATAACTTTCTCTCTTATAAGAACGAGCGCTCAATTACAACACACTAACGTTACGTGATACTTAACAACGGCATCGTACTGTTCGACTAATGATTTTTCTCATTACCTTAAAAGCTAGGGACTAGAAGTTCACTCCTCGTATCCTTTGCAGGACGATTAAAACGTTTCAACTAAAAAATAAATAACGGAAATAAAACTTAGGACTAGATCGAGATTAGCTCGACTCAGACGACTAGATTTTAACGAATAATTCTTCAATTATTTCAATATTTTTAAATAATCTCCTCCAAACGATATGAATTCCATTTTCCAAATGATAAATTTGTAACGTTATCTTTTTTTTGAACTGGAACCTAAAGTGGTTAAAATAATATTGAAAAAATGATAAAAAATATTGAGCGAAATTTAATATTCACGAATAAAGAATAAAACTTTTTAAAAAATATTTTCGAGTTGAAAAAAATGAAAAAAAAAAAGTAACGCAAATGTTATTTTTTCGTCATCATAAATATTCCGGAACTGGTGATGTTTATCGAATTTCTTGCAATGATAAAGCCTATCAAATTAATTACATTAATTACGACTAGACGTTAATCGAGAATATTGGATAATATACACGCGTACTTTAAATTAAGGACACGAAAAGATCCTTGTTTTTCTTTAGTTTTCGAGTGCATGCAATCTTTGGCCTTTGCTGGGGTTCTCTCGAGAATCTCGATAAATGTGACAATCCTTGTCAAATAAAATTTTCAACGTTTTTAAATGAAACTTATTTAGAGTCAAGTTAGTCGAATGTAGATTATTCATTTAAATTCATTAAATGTTGACCCTTATTTTAAATCTTATGGATTATTCATTTGTTCGATACTTTACATTTATACCGCAAGTTCATACTTTATAATTATTTTTATTATCATTATTATGAGTAATAATATTATTATTGTTTTTTATCGTTTTTTTCTTGTTATTACACACGACACATGACTCTCCTGTCGTTTTTTTCGATCTCGTTATTTCAATTATTCATTCATATGCATATTTCGTTCTGGAGCTTCGAAAAATTACATTTTTTTCTTCCATGCGCCATTTTTCTTCTCAGATACTAACTTTTTAGCCAACTTTTCATTTAATCATAACAATAATAGTCTATCATTAAAACTGACTAGATAACATTGCGTAAATCATCTGCAGCTCTTTAAACAATAAGATATGCACGTACGAGATCGATTATAATTTTGATAGAAATATAAATAATTTAATAATCATTAATCTGAGATGAAAATGGACTTGATTATTTTTTCTTCTTCATGCGGCCTCGAAAAATCGAACGGAATGGTCCGGCGGGTACGGAAAAGCAGATTTTTTCGTGGACAGGACAAATTCTGAACGTTTTCTCGTCGTGAAAACTGAAAATATATGCTCGGAAATTTTTCTTTACTGTCAATTATCGTCGTAGATTGTTATTCTTTTTTGTTGAATCGAAAAAACGACTCGGCGGACTTGTAGCGAACACGTGAATGCAGCTGACGGAAATTTCGGAGTAAAAATGAAAAAAAAAATGTTTGTGAGAATGAAAAAATGAATAAATCGAGGATTATTCTGATTGGGAAAAATCGTCGGTCGATCGGCTGGTCTTTGAAACGTTTGCTTGACGGAATATCCGTGTCTTGGATCAAATATCAAGAACATGGATAATTTTCTAGTTTTTTCAATCATTTATCTGTATATTTATTTATTTATCTCTTAATCTATCGTGTACGGGGAATCGAATAAATAAAATGCGTATTGTCCTTCCTTAAAAATTAATCCTCCGCGATTAAGTACAATTTTCTTACTCGGTTAATTCCCTCAGCACTTAGGCGTGACATTGAAAATCTGTTGTCACGAACCTCCTTAACGTTTTACTATTTTTCTTCTCTTACAGTTTCGAATCCGTGACTCGGTCGTATGTGACTTTTTGCTGATTTTATTTTTTTTAATCGAAGGTCACGCAGTTACTGGATTTTCGAAATTTCTATACCCTTTGGTGCTCCGATGATCTTTCCTTTACTCCGAAGAATCCGAGTCCGATTCCGCGTGGCCCGGCTCCGGTACTTCTTCGTGCACTTCCGGTGTCGCCTCAGGTATCTTTTTCGTCGCTGCCACATAAGCTCCCGGACCTTCGCCCTGTGTGTGCTCGATCCCAACCCTTGATCCAATAAATTAACCTTTTTAATACGTTTCCTTGTTTTTTTTTTACAAAAAATTTGCACAAAATGACTCCAGGAGTGGTAAAAAAAAATTTCCTCCATCACAGAGAGACATTTTACGAATTTGTCGAAAAAAAATGAAAAATGTGATAAGAGAACTTTTTCCAAAATTCTCGTAAACGTGAATTTGATTCTTTATCGCACTTTTCGTTAATTTCGAAGTTTTTTTTCGGAATAATATATTGTTATTTATTGATCGGTGAATTGATCACGTAAATAATGGGAAAAAGGAAAATTTCTCGTCTTTTTTCATGTTTTGGGTGTGAAAAACTTTTTATACGAACCTATACTCGTGTCTCGAAAGATTTCTCACATATTTCTCAGGCGGTGCGTCACTGTCACTGTTCTGGAGACTGACACTCCTTGCGGTTGTATGAGAAACCTGAGTCGCTGGCATCGTGAACTCGACGTATGCATATTCGGCGAGGTTTTCCGGTATTTGGTCGTAAGACGTTAGAGCCATCCGGCATACGAGACCGTGCGTTGTATATGCACCTTTGGAGAGCGATTAAGAATATTTTTAAAGATTGTTTCCAATTTTTTTTCCTCATTTTTGAATTGTGTTTTTTTCTTTTTTTTCCTTCAATTTTTTTTTTCTAATTTTCGCATTCATAGAAATGTTTGATATTTTGAAATAATTACCTTGACCCTCTTTGGGCAATCTTGGCATTCTCCACACAATAGCCCGATGTTGATGCTCATATTTTGCTTGCCCGGAAGTCACCTCCATAAGCTGAGGCTCCAGAGTGTCAACAGCCCCGAGGAATCTCTCGATTCCTTTGATCTTGCCGGTCCTTCGATGCGCTGATTTAACTGAACCGTATCTGAAGTGCTTTTCCACTCGGAATAGATATATCCAACATTCCGGAATCGGAAATCTTATGACCACGTCCTCGCAGGGTACTTGGCCAAGCTTTCTCGATGCGAAACCTGGCACGAGAATATCGGCCCTGAGTTCCACCTGTTAAAAAATCCAAAAATCTCTTTCAATAATTCCAATAAATCCCGTTACATCGGCCACTTTTATTTCCAACTCAAAATCCTCGACCCCGAGAGCCCTTAAAAATAAATTCAAAATCAGTTTTTGGCCCCCCGTGCCAATTATTTTATCCCCTAATTTTGAATTTAGATTGTAACTCGCTGTTCCTGCAGCTTTTCAATGTTTTTCTTGGAATTTGTCCAGAAAGTGGAATAAGAAATAAATAAAAAATGTCCGTCAGCCCAAAAAACGAGAAAAAAATTTCTACGAGTCAAAACTCTTCGTTCGAAAAATCGTATGTCCGCAAAATTTGTGTCGGTCCGTAAAAAAATATGGAGAAAATTAAATTTGGAATAAAAAATCACTAAAGTGAGAAAAGAATGATTAAAATTGAGTATGAATGATAAAAGACCTGTTGGGAAAAAAGTTAGCATAAAAATGGGAATTTCAGGTGATGCTGAAAGAGGCAGAGAGTTTGAAAAAAACTGACCTTGTTTCCGGTGACGCACATGACAGCCTTGAGCTGAAGCGGAAGTTCCCGATTCTTGGGTGGTCTGACCCGGAACCTCATTAGTTCGATGTAGCATGCATCGGGTGGCTTGAACCTTGGCACGTGTTAAGAGCAAACAAGAAAAATCAAAGTCAAACCGCGAGGGTAAAAGTTGCGATTAAATGAAAAATTCAATAGCGAGAATTAATCATTAGAATATTAGTTGAAACGAATAAGTTTTTTGGAAGATTGAAACAGGCACGAACTCGAATTGTTGGCACTAATTTTGTCGGTACATTCGATGCAAAAATTATGGAACCACCAAAATTAGTAAAAAATAACAAAAATCAAATGAAAAATTGAAGAAAAAAAACGAGAAATTTCTATAAAAATGAACGCACTTGATAATTCTCGATTTTTCGTACTCGTCCTGCTGGACGCACGAGTGAAATTCAACGCTTTCCAGTCTGATCCATTCCTCCGTTACTACTGGAATAATGTCGTGTCTTCCAACGACCTCTTTGCCCTGACGCCACATGTCGTTGATCCCCAATTCAACATCCGGCATCCCTGTCGACCGAACGTAATTATTCAGCCAAATAATTCAATTTCCAACTTTTGAGTGAAAAATCATTAATTCGCAAATTCTTAATCTCAGCTGGGGCTGTGAATTTCTTAAAATTTATAAAAAATGAATGAACCTGTCAAAAATCCTAAGAAAAATAGTCGAACTCGTGCAATTTGTTTCTCTACGAATCCCTCAGCGTTTTGCTCGACGTATACTTCGTCGACGACGCTTATCTGAACTTCTTCCATCTTGTAAGTCAAGGCTCGATCTCTGTGAGCCGATAATCTAAAAAGAGCTTCCTCTATCGCGCATGAAAATTGTTTCATGTCTTCGTACTGTTGTGATCCTAATTTGAAAAGTTGTGATATCTGTAAAGGACGATAAAGTGGAATTTCATGAAGGTTATTCGTGAGCAATAGGAGAGGAAAGTGAAAAATGGTAAAAAAAAAACATAGAAAATACCTGTGGAGCGTGTTCGACCGGAAGTCCCAGTTTCTTAAGATCGCTGCCGAATTCTTTGACGCCCTGATAATCGCCTTGAATCGCATAGGCAGCGAATTGGCTTAATTTGTTGGTCAGCCTTTCCGCTTTGGTGACCTGACCAGGTCTCACACCCGGTCGTTCCTTGTAGAAAATGTATTGGAGTTTGACTGTGAAAATTTTGCCATATTGATCGAACTGCTGAGCTGCAATTTCGGAGACTGAGTAACAAGCGAGCAGCGGCAATTCTTGGAAGGGATCTTTGTCGTCTTTGTTGTTGAACAACTGGAGAACAGGGCTGTCGGCTTGATAGACCAGACGGATGAAAATCTTTTTCCAAAACCTTTGACCCGTTATTTTCTTTTTATTCGGTTGTCGTAATTGCATCTCCCAACCGTCACCGGTGTAAGTCACTCGTGGGAAGTCCTCCAGAGGCTGACTAACGTCCTCGTCGAAGAGAGGAGTCGGCGGAGTTTCCTGAAGCCCAAAATTCTCATTTTCGCACTCTTTTTTTCTGCTGGAACTTCAGCAAACGTCAAACTTGAAATTTACCTGTGAATCGGTTCTCGTAAACTCTCCCGTTTGTGCACTCTCCGTAGGCAACACAGCTTCCTGCGCAAACCCGGCAGATTTGTCGAAAGGATTGAAACGCGGCGAGGAATCGTTGTACGCGGAATTCTGAGGGCTCTTTGGTGGCGGCGCCAAAACTGGCACGGGGCCACCCTCCAAAGTGGCGCCGTGGTCGCCTTCCTTCGGCCTGGGAGGGAAAGTAAAATTGTGAATTTAGCAAAGTAACGATCGGAGTTGAACTTTTTTGTCATTTTGCACAAAAATTCAGAAGAACAAAAAATATTGAGCGAGTTACTTGATAAAAACGCTGAAGTCGGGTGCATCGTCCGAGTCCCCGGAATCGGTTCTCCGAATTTTTTGTTCCTGTTGAGGCGGCGCTGTCATACTGAGGAACGAATCAAAGCCCTCGTTTTCTCCGAAACCGGCAGCTGTCGTTTCGGATCCAGCAGCGGACGAATCGCCCCAGACTGAAAAGAATTTTTTTAAAATTGAAAAATCAGATGATACTAAATTATTTTCGGCTCGCACGGTCGGCCAGAAGGTTGACAAAAATTTACCATCGCTCGACGTGTCCATGGCGACTTGTCCACCGCCGAAAGCATCGAAAAAGGGATCATTCGGTGCTTCGGTTTCAGCGGCTTTGTCGAATTTCGATGCAAAAGCATCGAAAGCGTCTTCGGTGCTTTCGATCGCTCTGGTCGTCGCTGCGAAATTGTCGAGATCCTCGTTCCGATAAGTTTCGCCGACGGGAAATTCAGCTCCGGGTATTGGGCTCGTGGAAACAAGTCCATCGACGTTTTCGGCTGGTCTCGAAAAATCAGCAAGCAAATCGGATGCGAAAACGTTGGTGGATTCTGTAGGAATAATTGGCTCGGTCGTGTCGGAATTGGAAAACAATGATTCTGCCCCGAAAATGGCTGTTGGGGCTGCGGAGACGAAGGGCGATGCCCCGGCCGGTAATTCGATGGAACTTCGAGCGGATGCAGTCGTTGTACGGGGCGTCGTCTCGGCTGCAGAAAATAAAATCGTCTCTGGTGGTGCCGGTGGTTCGAAAGATGATTCAACGGAAATGGGCTCGTCCGACTGGCCTGTTTCTGCGAAATCAAAACCGGAAGACTCCGGCGGCATCGTAACTCCAATTGTTTCGGCAACTGATAAAGAAAGACGCGGATTAAGGAAAAAAAAATTCATCTCGGGGAGGCTGAGGAGGTCGTCTATGGGAATTTGGACTTACCGGAAAGGGCTGCAACTTCGGAATCTACCGAAACGCGTTTTTCACTAACGGCACCAATAAAGTCGTCATCGGTCGGTGCTGGAAGGCCAAAGTCTTGTTCATCGGTAGTGATTTGTGGATGTTCGTCGACAACCGAGTCGAATGGATTTTCCTGAATATTTGCGGTCGTGTCGACAACGCCGGTGGCGAAAGTTGTGTCGGTGCTGGAAACGAGTTGGGTGTTGGTATCGAGGCCGATGCTGCTCGCGGCGAAGATGCTTGAGGTCTGGGTGTTTGGTACATCGAAAAGATCCATGATGTCTTGATTTTTAGAGGTGGCCATTTGTCTGCTGTCGTCCGGGATGAGATCGGGGACGTTGGAGTCAACATCGAGAAGATCGGCGAAGCTGTGCTCGGGAGTTGGTGACGGCGAGTGCATCAAGGTCGGACTTGGTGTCCTGGTCGCTTGTAGACGATCCAACAAGTGATTTGAGGTCGCGTCAAGGGCGCCGGTTACGGAGAGGATTAGATCTTTTGTGTTTTTGGGTGGCAGAGGCGGATGAGGCCTTGGCGGAGGTGGCGGTCTTGTTGGAGTTGGTTTGTTATTATTAACGGCCATTACGACAGGAGCTGGTGGCTTCTCAGCTTCCAGGGGTTCGCCGAACATGCTCGGGACTTCGGGTTCGGTATTTTCGGATTTCGGGGAATCTGCGGTGCCGAAAAGATCCGGTTGGGTGGTCGGTTCCGGGGCGTATGACTCGTCGATTCCAAAGAAAT
Source organism: Campopleginae sp. 14b (assembly GCA_030522525.1). Taxonomy (NCBI): domain Eukaryota; kingdom Metazoa; phylum Arthropoda; class Insecta; order Hymenoptera; family Ichneumonidae; species Campopleginae sp. 14b. The sequence continues at coordinate 91,177 of JAPYYS010000034.1, read as the reverse complement.
TAGTCGTAGCAGCTCCAAAGGTTTCCGCAGGTGCGGCCGATCCTTCGACCTCCGGGAATGATTTTTCTCGCGTGGGCTCCGCGCCGAAAAAGGCGAATGGATTTGTGGAATCACCTGCAGGAGGTTCGTACGCCGGTTGCTCCGCAGAAAAATTAAGAAATGGATTTTCTCCTCCGCCTGTCGAACCGGAAGTCTCGACAAAATCCTGGAGAAATGGATTTGACGCCTGCTGAGCAGGATCAGGCTCGGCTGGGTAATCGTCCATGAGGAACGGGTTTCCTCCTTTTGACGCCATTATCGAATGTTTGTGTTTTCTAAGCCCCGCGATTGGTTGACCAATCGATGCCCAGCTCTGCTTTGTTACGTCTTCCAAGATCACACAAGATCTATTTGTCCATAAGTTCGGAATCCAAGAGCTTCAGTTCCGTTTTGCCAGGCCCGATGCTGCTCGCGAAGCTCGTGTCAAAAGGGTCTGCGTCCTCGTCGCCAAGGAACTCTTGATTGTGCAAAGGCGTGAGCACTTTATCAGCAGGACCTTGTTGCCCGTCGAGCGATAAGAAATCACCGGTTACTTTTGAGTCTGTTTCTCCGGCTCTAGGGTCAAAGTCGTCTTCGTCCTCGAGTCGCCGAGGAGGCTTTGCTGAAACCCGATCAAGGTCAATCTTGTTTAGCCTGATTCGTTGGGGCTGCGTTGGCAATTCGCTCAGTTCGTTTTCCAGCAACTTGAGCTCAGCCTTGCCAGGCAGAATGTTTATTGCTATGGAGGTGTCAAAGGGGTCAGCGTACGATATGTCGTCGATATTGTCTTCGATAGTTTTAGTCTCTACTCGGGGAGTCAACGGTTTAGCATCGACTTCGACCTCCGCGTCAAGAATACTTTCTTGTCGTTTGATTTCCGTGAATTTTCGATGAGCAGCCTCGTTTACCTCGTAGACACAAGGCGGCTTCGGGGAAGCTTCGTATTCTTCGATGAGGCAAGTTTCTGATTGCTTGATGCTTTTTGGCCTGCCGATCGAGCCAGTTCCAAAGTCACTGCGGCTTCTCCCTTTCTGAGCTTCCGGTCGACCTTCGGGGCTTGACCTTGGATCAAAATTGTGGTCGCTAAAGCTGTGCTTTAACTTGGAAGGCTCTTGTCTCGACAAAAGCTCCGATTCGATGAGTTTCAATTCGGTTTTTCCGGGAGCAACTTTGCCCACGAAACTGGTATCGAATGGATCAACGTCTCGAGTCTCCTCGGTCCCTTGTGCCTCGGGTAACGTTTCTTCCAAGGACTTTTGCGAGTAATAGGGAGTCAACGGCTTCGTAGAAGCTACAGATTTTTCTTCGTCGCTGGTCTGCAGCAGATCCGGACGTTTCGATGGTGTTGGTAACTCGAAATTCACACTTTTTCCAGGCCCCAGTCCAAGGACTTCGGGTCTCGATGGTTTTCTACCGAGATATCCACCAGGAGTCTCTTCCTCGTGGTCCTTGAAATTCGCTTGGAAATTTGATTTTCGTTGACTCGTTGGTCTTGGCGGAGGCGCCGTTCTCGTTTCTTCTTTCCTCGGATCAAAATCGTCGTCGTCGATACTTTCGCAAGTGCTTTCAGATCCTTGATTCGCTTCGTTCCCCAGGAGCTCCTGCTCAAGGAACTTTAACTCTGTCCGACCAGGCGGCAGCTCGCAAACCGCTGAAGTGTCGAAAGGATCAACGTAAGATAATTCTTCGGCTGGTTGGATCGGCTGGTCACTCAATTTTGCGAGATCGGAACAAGAGCCACCCAATAAATCGTGGCTCTCGGTGGAATTGGTAAACTCTTTATTGATGTTGGCTCTGCTGGAAGGATCAGAACTGAGGAGCCCAGTTTCGTAGTCTCTTTTCAATCCAGCCGGATCGGTCAGCGAGATGGATACTTCGCTAGAGGCTGGTAATTCCTCGAGTTCTTTTTCAATGAACTTGAGCTCGGCTTTGCCAGGTAAAATGTTTTCAGCGAATGTCGTATCGAAGGGATCTTCTTCGTTGACAAAACTGGCGGCTTCGAAGCTCGCCTCGATTATTTCAGCTTCGAAATTGACTTGGCCAGTTTCTTTGGCGCCGAAAGGGTCATCAGCTTGTTCGAGATGAAGGGGTTCGTCGATGGGTCCAGTTAAATCGAATTCGGCATCGTCCAAGTCAGGAATTTCTTCAAGAATTGTTTTTTCTTTGAGGATTTCAAACTCTGAGATATCCAAGCTCGACGGATTTTTATATTCTGCGAGTAGTCCGTTGGCCAAGGGGGTCGTGGGTCGTACAGGGGGAGGAAGAACGGATGGCAAGTTAGTGAGATCGATCGGTACGTCAGGAAGATCGGAATCGTCGTCCAAGAGAGTTTTTTCAATATTCAACGATTCCCCGGCGATGAGATTAGTTTCTCCTTGATTATCGGTATCGTCGAAATCGTCGTCTAGTAGGAGATCGTGAGTGCGGGCTGTTTTTCGGGGTCTTGATATTTTGCAAGTGCTTACGTGATCGATACGACCGGAAAGAACTTCTACAGCGTTTCCGAGACTGACAAGCTTGTTGCCTTTTTTGTCGACGGTCTTGAGGACCTTGTCAGCGTTGCTAGTGTCAAAAGGATCGTCGCCGATCTCCTCTTCAGTTGGGCTTTCTGGTATGTAGGCTAATTGAACATCGATGTTCTGGAGTACGTCGACGTAAGTCGTATCGAAAATGTCCTCCTCGGCGGAGTCATCCTCGTCTTCTTCCTCCTCGGGAACATCAACGAATCCTTCTTCGCTAAAACCCAACGAGCCTTTTTTCCCTTCTTTGTCTTTGCTTCCCGCTGGACCGTCTTTCCTTTTTTCTTCTTCGTCGCCACTCTCGTGATCCCTTTCGACCGGATTACCGTCTCTGTCGAATCCGACCCACCTTTTTGCCTTGTTCCGCGCTTCCTCTTCGACAGCCTCCGCAAATTTTTGTTGCTTATGTTTTTCGTCCTCGACCGGTGCCTTGCGTTGGAAAAACGAAGTTGATTTAATTCGATCTAAATCGCCCTGTGTCTTTTTTAATATCGAATCGACACCGGCTGTCAGAGCTTGAAACTTTTGCCACTCGTCCGAGCCCGCACCACCCGATGATCCTGCTCCGTTACTCTTTGCTTCCCCCTCCCCCTCCTCGGCAAGCCCCGATCCACCAGCCTCTAATGCCGCTGCTGCTGCTTTCTCTTGGGCCTCCGCCCGCTCTCGCCTGTAACGCTCGAGCTCCTCCGGATCGAACTCTTCCTCCTCCGCTCCTTTCTTTCCCTTCTTCGACTTTTTCTTCTTCTTCAGGCCCTTGGCTAGCTTGTGCATCCTCTAACGGCTAACTTGGTGTGGGGGAGGGCTCTGTATGGATCAATTTCAAAAAATCAACAATTCGTTCACACAAATTCACGTCGATTTATCAATATTCCAGCTTTTTTCTCTATCTATTTTTTAGACATACTCAGAGCTACGTTCGCGTTGCTCATTCCAACTGAATCATCAAAAACCACAAATTCAATAAATAACATTTCAAACAAAAAACAATAAAAATATAAAAATTAAAAGTCTCTTGGAAGAGTCCATTTTTCTTATTTAGTTGCGGAAAAACGCGAAAATATTGTCGAGTTACGAAAATTTTGGAATTATAAAAAAATATGAAAAAAAATATTTTAAAAAAAATGATCCGTCACTTTTACATCTTACGAATCCATTCGCGAGGTCCAAAGAAGGCAACAGGCAAATTAAGAGAAAAAAAAATGGAATAAAAAGTAACGAATGATTTTTGACAAAAAATGTTATTTTGTGGCATTGCGTCGATGCAAACTTCAGGCTCACGAGTTGGTCGTATTCAACAAAATATTGACGTTTTTTTTTTTGACCACCATATTTAATTTTCAATGCAGCTTCTCCTTGATATCCGGTCGACAAATTTTATTCAAGTGCAGGCTTCACTCCTGAGGCTCGTAAATATCAACGAAAAAATGTTTTTTTTTTTTCTTTTTCTTTTATTTACTATATGCAAAGGAATGGAAGCGTACTGGGATCTTTGCCAGGAAAGTAACCGATCGATTTCCTCTGGCGCATCCAAGAACGGATGTACGCGAGACATTTTTTTCTTTTTCAAGCTCATGTCATCTTTTTCTCCAACTCTCTTTTCTCTTCCTCTCTCGCTCTCTCTCTCTCTCTCTCTCTCTCTCTCTCTCTAGCTCTCCTTCCGCTTATCCCTGTTTCTCTCTTCTCCGTCTCCTACGAATTTTTCTTCTTCGCAAAATAAAGATCGGACGATTGTAATAAGAATTGAAAAACTTATGGCAACGTCGAGCTTATGTTAATTCAAATATTATCACTTGTTGTCGTTCGATCGTCAACAGACCTCGACAATTACTCACGAGCGTAAAATGGATAAAAATAATTGAACATTATGTGCAATTCGTACAAGTCCCTCTGCTGATTAAAAAAAATAAGAAATTTTTTTTTCTTTAAAATCAAATCGTGGAAACAAAAAAATTATAAATCATTTTTGTTTCACATTTTTTCCCAATTTTTTTTTACTCGTTCTCCAATTGATCCCACAGAATTGTGCAACTTTCAGGTGCGATAGAAATATTCGCTCCAGCGAGAGAACGAAAACAAAATTTTGTGAAAAAAAAAAGACAAGAATTTGTTTTAATTTTTCTCGATTTCTCTGAGCGTTGCTCTGCGTTTTTTTTCCTCACATCGTACTGCCGAATTGATTTGTGAATAATGAGGAATAAGGGCCTAAAGGAAACTATTGGTCGTTTTTGTTCCGCGGATAATCGAATTTGACCCAGTTCGTCATTCGGCGAAACAGGCGCTCTCGACGCTCGCGACGAGCACGCTGTTTCGAGATTATCGATCGTTACTAGCCAGCACTCGTTCTCCGTCCACCAACCCCCGCATGTCCACCCAACCATCCGACGTGCAAATCAAACATGAGAAAATATATTTTTACTCATCGAAGGTGAAAAAGAAAAAAGAAAAAAAAATTCGCGAAAAAAAATTGCGTTCGAGAATAAAAATAAAAATAGCAAATTTCCATAAATTATCCACGTTGATGGGTTCCCGAATAGCCTTCAACCAAGTAAACGAATTCCACCGATATCACGAGAAAAAAAAAACAAATAATTGCCAAATCAAATTATGAAAATCGATAGAAGCAAAAAAAATATTTCAAAACTTATTGTTTGTCAATATTTTCGATCGATAAATCGAATAATTATCTCCAAACGTTCTTTCCTTCCACGTAGTGATTCGCATTACATAATTATATCGGCAGCATTACTGGTTCGTGATTTATTCATCGAAAAACGAGGCAGAGTTCGTATCCATTGAAAAAAAAAAACAAATTTTCGAATTTTTTCGACAAAACGATTACGAAATAAAATTGATTGGAAAAATCGCGAAAAAAAATCCGTAGAAATGATATTTTTAATCGAAACTGTAAAAATGATTGAGAAACAAATAATTTGAACGGAAAAGGGCAGATCAACGATCCAATTTCATGGAACAACGTGATTGAGATTTTTGAATATTTTTCTCGAAATGAATTTGAGAAATAAGAATTTTATCGGACACTCTTGAAAAACGCTGATGGACGACGATGGACAAAGAACGAAGGAATCCTTGACAGTGAAAGCTTTCGAAGTCAAGGCTAAGGAGAATTATTTTATAAAGTTGCGAGTAACTTGAGTTTAGTTTTTAGTGCGAATGGTTTAAATTTAGAAAATAATTGGACTGGAATATTTTTTGTTTCATGGATTTATGTCCGAGGCAGTAAAAAGTGTAAATTTAATTTTTTCGATTTTTTTTTTTATCACTGTAGATGAGGATCGTTGTGGAAAAAAGAATTTGGAATTTACTGGAAATTTTATTGACTGAGTTGTGGGCCACGACGGCCTCGGAATCAACCACCGGAATGGCGAGACTGATCAGACATTTTCGTCAGAGCTTTAATCACGCTTTTTCGCCCACCCTGCACCGAAACGTTCGAGAGAGAGAGAGAGAGCGAACGGGGAGGAGAAAGCGAGTGAAAAAAAAAAGTCCAAACCGGAAGTTGAAAGTAGAGGGGTCAAAAGGGTGAAAAGAAGAATGGGGTTGAATAGCTGAGGCTCGAGAAACAAAGCGGTGGGTTGGGTATAAGCCGAAGAATTTTTTCATCATCGGAAAAGATTTTTGAGGGATAAATTCATTGGTGAATGTTGAGGAAACGAAATGATAAAAAAATACTTACGAATGGAGCCTCATCAGCCACATTGATTCGGTGCACATTTTATTTGCATCATCATCCCGTTAAATTCGCCACCACCATTTGGGCAATAAAACGAGAAACTTCGATTTTGTGTATTTTGGAGAGAAAATTGGTCGGGAAAACGTTCGACTGGCCGAGTCCGGCTGCGCGAAATGTCTCTTTGTGTACGCCGGCACGAAAACGTTTATTTACCGCGGAATAACCTTTTTTCTTGACCGTTTTTACTTTTTTTATCTAACACTTGATGTCCTACTGTTTTTTACCCCGCAAGAACCGGAGAGCCAGGAAGACACTCTGGTCTCGTAGATGAAGGCGACTCACCTCGTACTCCTCCGGCGACACGGCCTGAGCTATTTCCAGCATCGATCCGTTCGCGGGGAATGCTGCGCGCACACCCCGACCTATATATATCTATATATCCATGTATAAGTGTATGTCGAATACATAGATATATATTTGTGGATAAAACTCTCGCGAAGGGTCGGTAACGAAAGGTGACTCCCGAAAAATTCACCCCTGTATTATGAACATAACCATACACTTGCCGCCTCTTCCGCTTTCATTCTCTTCATCCCGAATGGCATATATTTAGGATCATTGCGAGTTCTAATGAAACAAATTTCTGCCCATCAAGACACTCGGTATAGAGTCTCCTTTTTCTTCCAATATGCATTTTCACTTTATTCTGATTCATATTTTCGTATTTCGTATTTATATTTTATTTCTGTCTCTTTCAACGTAAACGTTTTATTGTTCACTCAATTCTGGTCTTTGTGTTGTTGAGGTTTATAACCTTCAAAAATTTTTATCATGAGATCCTATTTTTTATTGATTTTACGAGATGTTAAATCTCTATTAATTCTGATCTTATGACTTGTTATTAAACTATCAGCTTTTAATGTGAAGGTCATCAAGTCCCAAAACTGAGGCTGCAGCTGAAGTTGAGACAAAATTCACTCTTGCAATATTTTATTTTCATTCCAATTCCATGTTGTGCGAAGTTTCGAAAATTTGTGTTGTATGTCGAGCGAGATACACATGTGTCGTGCGGTTTCCGCTTTTGAAATTTTTTTTTCTCTTATTCATCCACGACAATATGTGTTTCGTGATATTCTGTTGGAATATTCGTGAAGTATTGATGATGATCGTGCTTTATTTAAAATCAAACTCGTGAATATTTATAAACTTGTCATCTTTTTGGAATTACGATTTACAATATGCGATGCGTTGCTGAGTCGATGGAATAAAATTATTAGGAGGTTCGAAAATTGTCCGCGAGGCAGAAGCGCCACCTCGAAAATGCTTGCGACTTTCAGTCCATTCCAAAGTTGTACGTTTCATGCTGGCAATGTTATTATTCTCATCAGTGCAATTGACCAGAGTGCGAGAACAGACTTTGAGCAAAAAGAGTATACAAAGGGTTGCGGGAAAAGAAATGAAAAACAGAGGCTGAAGGCGAAGCGTTGGAAAGTCTCTTGCGAGGCCGAAATTTTTTTCGTAAATCGAATGTCCTTGAATTAAAACCTCCAAGAATCAAAAGTTTCTTTTCAAAACCTCGTACCTTCGAGTTTCTCATAATTTCCTGTGATTCCGAAAGCGATAACGAACCAAATGTCAGGTCTTGTATAAGCTCGTATGATCGAAGCCTCATACATTCATGGAATATTTCGAATGAGAGGTTATGTTTACCGCTTGTTCAAGACGAGTCAATTTTCACGAGGAACCCGATGAAGTTTGTAATATGGTATGTACACCGTAACGTTTCAGTGTTTCCCTCTCCATTACGACGATTCTCATCGTTATCATAAAACCCTAATGACTCTACGGAAATTCCGAAAAACTCCGTGACGTTTCAGCTCTTTTCGGTATATCCAGCAATTGCAAAGTCATCAATTTAAAAATCTCGAAAAATTCCGAACAATTTTCACTCACCCTCATCACCAGTACATTTCGATTGATATGCAAATCGTTTCCATGCCGCATTGGCACAGTTTTCTCATTAATTCAGCTCCATTTATTATTCTAGGAGAAAAAATACAGTAGGCGAAAGATTTTAGGGTAAAAAACGGCGTAAAACCGAATGGATGCTCTATCTACGAGCAGTCAGGTTATGGTAACGTTACACAAATAAATGCCAAATTTGACGGTGATAATATTGAACAGAAATATTTGACGTACGGTGTTATAAATTTAAAGGATGAAAACATTGTCGGGGTGGAGCTTAAGGAAGAATCGGACGGGAGATTTGGTCAGGCTTACATCGAAGATATCTGTCCAGGGACTTTTGGCAAAGTTTTCTTACCGATCGACAGCCATGAAGTTGACTTTACAGATGAAATGGTGATTAAAGAGTCGAGCGCTGAGACGCTATCGAGACTTAAAAAAATAAATAATATTTTGCCGCTAGGAAGGACTTTTTTGTCGATATTTAAAGTTTGCTTTCCAGGTCAAACTGGAGCTAGAGAGCCAATCGAGAGAACATCATATCTGGGCAGCTCAACTGGCGACAACGACGCTGTGCGAACAAGACGACTGTGGAATCCACAGAACTTCGGAGGAGAATATCGACGAGTCTGGAGAAAAGTCTGTAGACGCGGAAGACATTGAAAAAGAGGAGGACGATCAAAATAGCGGGGAGGGGGAGCTCGAGGAGGGGAATAGTCAATGCGATGAGCAGGAGATCGACAAGCCGGACGAGGAATCCTGTACGACTTCTAAATTCTACAAGATTCAATGTACCATTTGTAAAAAGTGGTTTTTGAACAACGACTCGATGATAACGCATTTGAGAAGCCACTGCGGTGGCGGAAATCTCCAAAACGGTGGTGAACAATGTCAAGTTTGCCAGCAAAGCTTCAATGACAATACGAGTTTGCACGCTCACATGTTAACCCACGTAGGGATGAATCCAGTAGAGTGCAACGTTTGTCAGAAGAGATTCGCGTACAAGTGGTGTCTGAGGAATCACGTGCAAACGCACGTCGGTGCAAAACCGTTTGAGAATTTTTCTCCAATTCCGAGTAATCTCGTGCTCGTTAATAACGAATCAGCGAATCTCGGTTTACCGATTCCCGGGGTTGGTTACACGTTCGAGAGCGTTACCGATCAAAGAAAACTCTTCGAGGATCATGCGAGCTCGGAGGAGGAAAGGAGCAAGGAGACTAAATCGGAGAGCGAACTTTCCAGGAACGGACTTCGCTGCGACCTTTGTAAATTGCGTTTCAAGGACCGGGACAGCTTGAATCGACATTCTCTGTCCCACATGAGTGAAGGCGCGGCATACAAATACGATATTTTCAACGGGACTCTCCGTGAGAAAGCCAAACCGGAACTTCTCGATCCACGAGCTGCTCAGACGAGCTCGATCACGAAACAATTCAAATGTACACTCTGCGAGAGATCCTTCGGGCAACGTACAGCTCTCAACAATCACATGCTCGCTCACAGTGGCGAGAAACCGCACGCATGTAATATTTGCGAGAAGACGTATAAGCGCAAGTCCGAATTGATAAGACACACGATGGTTCACACGGGCGAACGCCCCTACGAGTGCAAAGAGTGTCTCATGACTTTTCGTGAAAAAGCGAAACTTAATTCGCACATGCTCGTGCACACTGGGGAAAAGCCTCACGAATGTTACATTTGCCACAAGGCTTGTGCCCGAAAATCCGATCTGAACAGCCACATGCTTTCCCACACCGGCGGGCAATACGATTGCAAAGTTTGCGACAAAATATTCACCCGAAAATCTGATCTCAACCGACACACTCTCATTCATACCGGCGAAAAACCTTTCGCTTGCGAACACTGCGACATGGCTTTCCGCGAGAGAACTCGATTGAACTCCCACATGCTCGTTCACACCGGCGACAAGAGACACGCTTGTCACATATGCGGTAAAAACTTCCGAGAAAAATCCTCCCTCAAAAAACACATGCTCGTTCACACCGGTGATCGGCCTTACGAATGTTTCATCTGCAAAAAAACATTCACCCTTAAAACCACTCTCAACAGCCACGTTCTCGTACACTCTGGCGAACGACCCTACGAATGTGACAATTGTCCTAAATCTTTCCGCGAAAAATCCTCGCTCCGAAAACACTCATTTTTTCATAATAACGATCGCAATCACGAGTGCAATGTTTGCTTCAAGAAATTCACTCACAAAGCAGCTCTTGGCTCGCACGCCGCCACAGACCATGCATCTTAAATTTCCCGCATCCCATAATCTCCCCAGGAATTCGAGTCTATCCTCATTTCACAATCAAATTCTTTTCATACTGAACAGTTTAATATTCAGCATTTTTTTTTGTCAACTTGCAACTTTTCATCTGACAATCAATTTCGTGAAATTCATTTAAAAAACTCATTTCTTCAACGTTTTTGTTTGAATCATCAATTCCGACTGTTTTTATCAATCGAAAATCTGTCCCTGCGTCTCGAACGATTGCGATAGGGAAACATCTCCGTAAAGTGAAAGCCACAAATATTCAGAGTCGGTTGTCCCGACGAATAACGATGGAAAAACGTTGAAAGCTTCGGTATCATGTCGCTACGGAATCAACGAAATTGAGACGAATTTTCACGAACGTGCACGGAGGGAGAAAATATTGAACGATATTTACGAATTATTGTTTTGCGACTGAGCAATGTAAATAATCAGACAGAATATGCATATAGTATAAATAATTAATAATACACGAAAATAATAATACTGTTTAAAAATAACTATGAAAATAGAGACGGAAAAATTATTCAGTGAAATGCATCATCGCTGTTTTGTTGTAGCCACTCAGAGCCAATATTTTCCCTCGTGGGTGCCAACGTCCCGAGAGAACTGTTATTCCTCTGGGGCTCGAATAACTCTTTGCCTTTCGGCCTGCCCACCATTCGAAAACCAGCGAACTTTCGTTAAAAATAATTAACCTCGGACAGTTTGGACTCCAACTAATTCCTGAGGAATGAAACAAAAACTTTTGTTCATATTCAATCTTTTCCCGGAACTTTCAAATAATTGCGTTCTCATTTTTATTAATTATTTTAATTTTCCTTCAATTATTTTGCCCCCTCACGAAAAACGTGACAAAATATTCATTTTCAATCGCAATTTTGACATTCAGTTTTCTCAAAAAATTCTTATTTCTCTTAATTCTAATAAGACTTTTTTATACTCACCGGAAATTGGCCTCTTCAGCAATACATGGTCGACACTGTCCTCGGCAATGTCCCAGATCCATAGAGCCGACGAATAAACCTGATGTCTCAGAGCCAAATAACGACCGCACGAACTAAACTCAAATATGTCAATCCTTGCGATCGACGGTCCATCACCACTCCCTTTGAAATTTGTTCCTATCGGAATGTTTATCGGTCTTTCCATCACTTCTTCCACTGGAAATGCAAAAAAAAAAACAGAATTTTCATTTAATTGCGAATTTAAATAGATTCAAAAGCTTGGGATTTTTCTTCATTATTTTAATTTTTCAATTACCCTCATCGACAATTACGTGAAATCCGCCAAGTTACATTTTTAAACTTTAATTAAACGTGCAAAAATTACTTATGTGTTTTTCGTCCTCCACGAAATTTACGTTTGAATCTTTTTTTTCCAATTCTCGGTAAATCTTGCCTAAATAATCGAGCTCTGTGACGACGGGATTACAACGTAGATCGAGCATTGGCTTCCACGTCACATAATTCAGAAGAACGATCTAAAAAATAAAAATTTATGATGAAAAATCGATTTTCGATTTTTACATACCTGCAATTTTAATAAAAATAATTGAATCTTAAGTCAAAAGAGAATCAGAACATAAAATATTCGAAGCGAAAGGGAACCAAACATTTTTAATAAAATTTTTCAATGAAAATAAAAATGTCAAACCGTTTCGTTAAAAGCAGCAATTGCCAAAAGTTGTCCACTTGGGTTCCAGGACACTCTGTCGATGCCCCTAGGTCCTTGAGAATGATCGGTCATAGCAACGTGTACATTCGGACTCGGAACTTCAGGACAAAACACTCCGACGTGACTTTCACTCGTCGTAGAATAAACGAGTATTTTTGATTGTCCGCTGATCGAACACCACATGCACAATAATTCGCTGTTGGGTGACCAGGACAAGCCATCGATTGCACTCAATTTTTCGCACAACAGTTTCTGCAAATTACAAGTCGACAATCAGGAAAGGAAACGAATTACTTGATCCAAGTCATTATTTTTTATTAATTGATCGTATCATTTTCTCGAGACCATTCGAACGTGGAAAACCGCGCGAATCCAACGAAATTTTTTATACGCGACACAAAACTCGGATATCTTTGATTTACCGACTGAGTACAAATCTTCTGATTCGTTCAGAGTTCGCGTCTGCTCGTGAACGGGGCTGTGGTCGTATTTCCGCGAGAAAACGTCGAGTTTTTGATCCTTTTCCCAACCGGTCAACACGTTGTGTTGTTAAGAGGTTAGATCGATACTTTTCGACGATAAATACGAGATAATCAATAAAGCAACATCGCGATATGAACAATTGATGGTTAACAAGTAAAAAGTGTAATAAAAAGATGAAGGAAGCGAGTTACATATGTAGCGCTTGCAATCGTGTCCCAAATGCAGCAGATTGGGGACGAAACGGATTGGTTTGTTATGGCTCGTGTAATTCCATATCGATTTACGATCCTGATTATCGGGAGATAGGAAAAGTGACGAAAACGCTTCACAAGCACACAGGACGAGTGAACATTGTGAAGTGGTTGAAAAAAAACGAATTGGCCGAAGAGACAGAACTGTTGTCGGGTTCGACGGACGGTACAGCCGCGGTTTGGAGTAGAAATGGAAACTCGTGGGACTGCGTGTCTATGGAAGATGGAAATCCTGTGACTATTGCCGATGGAATTTATTTGCGAGAAAATGTGGAGAACGACCAATTGCTTCTCTGTACGGGAAGCACCGAAGGGACTTTTATCCTCTGGCACAGAGACGCTGATAAATCCATCAAGAGAGTACAAAACTTGTCTTTCGGAAGGAGAATTCCTACCGCCGCTCGCTTATCTTTTTTACCTCGCTCCGATATCCCGCTGGTTGCGATCTCCGTTGATGATTGCAGTATTCAGATTTATTGCAAAGACACAGAAAACGAGAAAATTTGTTTTGTCCATGTCCAGACCGTCCAGAACCACGAAGACTGGATAACGTGCATGGATTTCACTCGCGATTCCCTGGGGGATTGCCACCTGGTCACCGGCTCCCAAGACACTTCAATACGGCTCTGGAAAATTTTCTTAGACGAGGAAGACTCGGAAGCACAAAACGAATCCCAGAGACGGATAAAAAGATTCCAGCTGGGAAATTCAAAGTTTGGTATCACGCTGGAATCCATTCTTAGCGGCCATGAAAATTGGGTTTATGGGGTCCACTGGCGTCCTACAGGCTTTGATGACCTTGAGACTTCTCCTACACCCTACGCTCTCCTCTCTTGCGCCATGGACAAGTCTATGATTGTTTGGCAAGCGGATGCCAAGGATGGCGGTGTCTGGAGAGAAGCTCTCCGTGTCGGAGAAGTCGGAGGCAATTCGCTTGGATTTTATGGCTGCAAATACGCTCCTGACGGACGGAGCATAATGGCTCATGGTTTTCAAGGTTCCTTTCATTTTTGGAGCTACAACGAGAAGGAACAGACCTGTATTCCCAGACCTGGGCCCACGGGACATTTTTCAGGTGTTGTTGACCTTTGCTGGGATCCCAAGGGCAGGTACGGATGCTTATGAATTAATTTTCAGTCCAAACATTTTCCAGACTGAGAGCGGCGATTTTTGCTCGAAGATTTCCTCGTAATTGGACGATTTTTATTTGTCAATTTACAGATTTCTCATCAGCGCGAGTACCGACCAAACGACAAGAATCCATGCGCCCTGGAAAACCGAAGCCGGCGACGTTTGGCACGAAATAAGTCGACCCCAAGTCCACGGATACGATCTCAGCTGCCTAGCAATCTTGAACTCTTACACTTTTGCTTCCGGAGCCGAGGAAAAAGTCGTCCGAGTATTTACATCTCCGAAAACTTTTGAGAAATACTTATCGACCGTCGCCTCGACCGAGGATTGGCAGGGAAAAACAACGGAAGAAGCGTCCGTGCCTGCGCTCGGTCTCACCAACAAGGCCGTTTTTGAGGAGAACTTCACGGAGGAGGACCTTGATTATGGGCGACCACCGACAGAAGAAGAACTGATAAGACATACTTTGTGGCCCGAGTTGCAAAAACTTTATGGCCACGGTTACGAAATATTTTCTATCGCAAGTAGAAGCGATGGAAAGCTTTTTGCTACGGCTTGCAAATCAGCGAATGCCGAGCATTCCGCGATAATCGTTTGGTCCACAGAATCCTGGTCGCAAGTACAAAAATTGTCGTCCCATCGATTGACCGTCACGCAAATGGCCTTTTCACCGGACAACAAACACCTTGTCGCTGTGTCTCGTGACCGACGTTTCACTCTCCACCGCTGCGACGGAAGTAATCACTACGAAATCGTCGCGACGAGTGCAAAAAGCAATCCCCTCCATGCCAGAATCATTTGGTGCTGCGCCTGGACCCACGATTCCAAATTCTTCGCCACAGGCTCCAGAGATGGCAGAATCGGCGTGTGGAATGTTCAACCGGAAAATGTGGAGAGCGGCAAATTCGCAGCGATGTTGGAAATTGAAGATTCTTCCGTTACCGCTCTCGCTTTCGCGCCTTCCACATTTTCTCACGACTCGTACGTTCTCGCCATTGGCTTTGACGACGGCCGCATCGACGTGCGAAAAATCATTTTCAATAACCATTCCACCGAATGGCGAATCCACGCTTCGTATGATTCCTCCGAAGCTCATCATTCCACCGTCAGGAAAATCGCCTTTCGACCTCGCTTATCCGATGCTGATAAAATTGTACAATTTGCCAGTTGCGGCATGGATCATACCGTCAAAATTCATGATATTCTTATTGCAGATCTCGACTCCTTGTAAATTTCTCATCGTGGATTATAATTTTTTTTTTTCGTAAAACGGAGTTTTCCATTCATTTTCACCCGATGCTCGTAGAATTAAGCCTTCAAGAAGTGTGGGCTACACACAACAATGTTGCCATGTTGGAAGCATAGAAACATCGAAAATCATTAGAATTTGATGAAATTTGGTCAGCAGCCTCTTTAGTATTAAATACGAATATATAAAAATTTTAAGATTTTTTTTCTATACAGTTACCGAGTTATTGGGCACTAGAGTTTACGTGCAAAAGCATAAGATTCAGATATATATATTTTGCATATTGTAAACTCGAATTATTCGACAACTATGAGAACGAAAAATTGAAAATAATTTGTGTCATTGTATTTAATGCTAAAGAATATTATCACCAAATTTTATTGAATACTCATCATATTATCGTTGAGCACCAACTTTTTTTAATAATGTTCATTTCTATTGGAAAAGTAAAGAAAAATCGTAAAATTCTGTACAGCCTTGCTAAGCTTTTGAAAATGTTGAGAAAGTCACAAGAAAATGAAATTTGCTCTGACACAGTAATGGAAAGTAAAAAAAAAAAAAAAAGATTACTTACTCGACTTATTGTCCATCCTTCAGTTTTGTAAATTTCTATACTGTCAGTTCCATCGTCAGTCGTTATAACAGCAAGATTTTGTCCATTTGGGCTGAATGCCACATTTGTGTCTGTCAAAGATTTGACATTTTGGATATTCGTCACAGTCTGATTTTCCAGAGACCAGATAGAAATTTGAATCTGAAAATATGGAGTCGCGGGACTTTAGGATTTAAACTTTGGAGCGTTGGATTTGACGGCTAATGAGACTTTGTTTAAAGGAAAAAAAAACACATTTTTACGTTAAAGTCGGCGAAGGTGATGATGTGATTGCTGTCAGGAGACCATGTTACTCTTTCCATGCCTGCGCTGCCTTCCCCTAATTTGCATTTCCATTCTGGATAAAATATGGAATAAACTCGAACAACAGCTTTTTTTATATTTGCACACAAAATATATTGAGAGTTTGGTGACCATTCGATGTACTGAGAAAAAAGGAAAAGAATTTTGAATCCCCTGGTTTGATAATGGCTAAAATGCATGCATACACCACGAGAATCATATATCTAACCTCAATGACGTTGTCCCACTCGTACGAACCCTTCGTATCGAAAATCCCACTTTTTTTAATCACCAAATTTCTCTGATAAGCTATAGCGAAGAAATTACCACACGGTGAAAATTCGCACAGATTATTATTCACTCGAAATATTAAATTTTCTGGATTATTTGACATTTCCATCGTTACCGTTTGGTTTTGACGTTTCGCGCGCGCTTTCTCTCATGTTTTTCAAACATTGTATACACGAATATTGATTGGTTACACAAATCTTTCAGATTCAATGCTCATTGGGCTATATCGCGTCTTCAAAAATGGCTGCATTCCAGGAACCCGCAAACCAGCAGCCGGTTCAGCGCTACAGCCTGTCTGCCAGTCTCGAGAAAACAAGAATATGTCAAATTCCGAGTGATAGTCCAGGATTCTACATCAGAATCGATTAATTACCGACTCCTGGTTTTCCTTAAGTTGGTTAAATTACAAAATTATTTCCTCCACATATCCAACCTCAAAAATAGATAATGGAAAAGTCGAAACCGAGGTACGCTTTTAGGTTATATCGACACTTGTTTCCCCGGATTAAAAACTTATATTTTTTCAATTCCTTTAATTGATTTCATTAACTTTCCTCTCTCAATGGGACAGTAAAAAAAAAGCGTACTACAAAAACACCAACCAAGGAGCTGCACAAAGTGGAAGCTCAAATTTGAGGTTAGGCTCGAACAGTGGAACAAATAAATCACGTAATTTCGATCCCCACGTTCTGGATGATAGAACAAGCTTCGTAAAAAGATCTCTCCAACAACCAGAGTCACGTTTAGCTGATCTCGATGAGATTTGGCAGGAAACACACGTTGGCCAGGACTTTGAAACCCTGGCCAACGCTCCTCTCTCTGCAGACGGACATTTCGTTTTCAAATCCGAAAAGAATTGGACTCTGGATTCCTCAAAATATGACGATTTTTTCACCGTCGATATTAAAGATTTAGCCACAATTATCCAAAGTATTCCCTATAATCAATACGTCCAAGTTGACAATAAATATTTCACCGTAAGTTGAAAAAAAAATTTGAACCCAATTTCAATTTCGGAACAAGTTGAATTTCTGAAATAATTCAATCAAAACCCGATTTTCCAGAAAGACGAGCTGACCGACATAAACAACACAGCAGAGAAAGGCAAAAAAGCGTATGAGCTCATGTTGGAAGAGACGAGAAAGAAATTTGCGGAGAAAATTGCGGAAGACTCTGATTCACAAAAGAAGAACAATCCTGCAAAGTCCCAAGACTTTTTCCATGAGAAAGAAAACGATAAAGTAGAGGCTGAAACTTCTGCCAGTATCGAAGAAGACCTCGAGTTCCTGTTGTCCTTGAAAGAACCAGTGAGGACGAATCCCATCAGCATTGGTCCCGTAGCCAAGAGCAGCGAAGGTAAAAAGTCAATAATTCCTCATGCAAAAAAAAAAACAATGGAAAATAATTTTTCTGTATTTCAGAATTGAAAACAAAAAATGTTCCTGTCGCAACAAAGTCCATAGATCTGGAGAAATGGCTGGATTTGGTTCTGGAGGATTGACATTGTGGGAAATCGTTTTATTTGGTAATACATCGTCTATTTTTATTATTAAATATTCTACATAATTTTTTAAGTCACTATTTTAATGGAAAAAATCGCAGTCCGTATAAAATTCAGTTAAAAATATACCATTCTCTTTTTATTCTCATTTTCTTTCATCCCGATTTGCAGATATTTTTTTCTTTTTGGCAAAAAATTTCGTCCTTAATTTCTGAATCTATTTGTCAAGTAAGCGTGCATATAATCATAAACGACCAACATTATCGCTCCACCTGGACCCAGACGCAAAACTTTCGGTAAAAGTCCTTTGTACAGCGCCGTGAATCTAAGAGACAAAAATATTATTTCCAACAAACGTTTCGATCTCAGTAACAACGTTGCCATCTTAAAAGCATAGGAAAATTCGAAATTATTGGAATTTGATGAAATTTGGTGAGCAAACGCTTGAGTATTAAATATGAATATATAAATTTTTTGAGATTTTTTTTCTACATAGTTTTCGAGTAATTGAACGCTAAAGTTCCCGTGCAAAAGCATAGGATTCACATATATATAGATATATCTTTTGCATACTGTAAACTCAAATAATTTGACAACTATGTAGACGAAAAATAGAAAAAAATTTGTGTCATCGTGTATTTGATGCTAAAGAATATTATTAAGCCGATAAACGAGAGCGAGTTCATTTTAATTGGAGAAGATAATGTGTTCCTCGTACCCTTCTCTTCGGTAAACGATCGACAGAGTAGTTATCGTTCCATTATAATGAATCGTGCCCTGTGGTCCTTGAATTCGACTTTTAGCCACGTCGAACGGAATATTTAAGCAAGAGGCAGCTGTTCCTGCTGTGAATCCTATGGCAACCTGAAAGTTTCGGATTTTCGGACGGTTCAACCAAAATCTAGTGGACAGTAGTTTGTCTTCGGAAAAACGATTAAAAAACTGCGATAATCATTGACCCTTTTCCTCTTCAACAGTGATTTAAAGGGCACGAGAAAAGAAATAATGAAAAAATTTATTTTCTCATCCAAAGGGATTTGAATCGCTAGGACAAGAAATTTGCTAAAGAATCTGGATAATTGAACCTTGGTGAAGAATTCGAGCCAGGGATCTTCATTCGCGGGTATGAACCCTTTGACAGAATGATAGAAACCGAAGTAGAAACAATTGAAAACCCCGTTCCGCATGATTGTGGCTGAAAGTCCTTTGTTAAGGCCGTTCAGGCCCAAACCATTGTTTCTGACAATTTCCTTAGTGATGGCTAAAGTGGAAGGGCTCTCTTTAACTTTTTTTCTATTCGATTGCAACTGGACTTTGATGACCTCGAAAGGATTAACCAGAATCCCTTCGGTCACGCCGGCGCAAAATCCAGCCAGTGCGAAAGTCTAAAACGATAGGATAATTTATTTATCGCTTCCTAGGATTGCAAAATCCTCATTTACACTCGCAGTTTTTCCATCAACCAGCCAGTTTCTTACCAGAGGAGTCGGAGCATTCGCACCGAACAGAAAAAACTGTTTGTACTGCTCGAAAGTGAAAAACTAGAAGAAATCCATCAATTATTCATTCCTACTTAAAATTCAGCCGTTTTAACTCTGCCTTGAAAAATATGTCCGTCTCACTTTGACCGCACGCTTGGGCGTCTCAACGATAATAGGTGGCACGATTCCTTTCCAAAATGCTCCCAAACCTTCGCTCTTGTACATTTTCATCATGCAGTCGCGGATTCCTTGAAAAATTAAATAAAAAGAACTGAAAATGGATGAAAAGTAATTTGCCAGGATATGGAAAGAATAAAAAATTATCTTTTTCAATTTCGATACCATTCGGAAAAAAACTAAATAGCCAAAGATCTATGGTTTGTTTTTCAATGCAAAAATGAAAAAAACTCGGTCGGAAATTAATGTGAAAAATTAAATTTTGCCGTTCCATTGACCGTTACCCAAGAAAAACAGGAAAAAAGAATGAAAAAAAAAAAACTGCTTAAAAAATGCACCTGTATAATAAAGAGGGTCAGATCCCATGCTGGGTTTGACTTGCAATTGGAAGCGAGTCTTGACAAGATCCATGGGATGCATGATACAGACTTCGACGAAACCTGCTGAGCCGCCTGCGCCAATTTGTATGGCCGCTTGCTTCAGCAAGCTGTCATTTGCGTGATGAGCCATTTTTTTAACGCCCAATTATTTTCTGATTTCGAATACGACCTTCAATAAAAAATTAGGACAATAACGCGGAATTCTGAAAGTATCGCCGAACCAAAAAGTGGCACATTATTATTAGAGAGTTCTGATAATCATTTGATCAAAAAAGCTTGGATTGATTTGTCATTTTCTTTGGACGCTGAAAAAATTTAGGAAACATGATTTTATTTTTAAAGTTTGTTTATCAGGCCGCGCGCATTTGCCACAAGAAGGCTTTTTCACTTATTGTCGCACTGTTTTTGAAGTATATTTTTCACGAAGATATACCACTTGTCCCAGATAACCACGTATTATCATTGCGAGAACATTATCCAATAATCTATGCAGTCAAATATCAATGGAAAACGAAAAGAGTAACAAGTTTTAAGAACGAAAAGAATAATAAAATGTTCGTATGGCCTCCTGACATCAGCCTCCTTTGTTGTCGTATATATACTTCGAGCTCTACTTTTCCAGATGACGAGTCAAGATCTATTTTTGAAACCGTAAAAATTCTAACCTCCAGCCCTCTCGGCTCAATGAAGTTGGCCCGAGAGAACAGAACACTCGCTCTCGCCCTCAAACAGTCGTGAGACTGCATCTTTGCGTCTTTTTACTTACACGAATTTTCGATGGATTGAAATCGATGTTTTTGAAATATTTTCGCAAACAAGGGTCGGAATGTAGGACTGAATTTCACGATCTCCTCACTTTCGTTCGATGTCTTGTGTCATTAGTTAATAGAATGAAGAAAAGTTCGGTGTTTAATGGTTCTCCTAACCCCCACAAACCGTTATCATGAAGTTATTCCTTCTTATCATTTTTTGTTGCTTCGTTCATATCGCGATCGACCTCGCGATCTACATACCACAGACTGACGTCTCTTTATACTGTCGCGCTCCCGCCATAAACAGTGCAGATGATAAAACCGATTTATTACGGACTACCGAAAGCAGATCATTTATTTTTTCGACGGCTGTATGTCAAGGACGTTTTTTTTATCAAAACTTTCAATGCATATACTTGACTTTTTTCATTTTTATTTCCTGCCCTTTTGTGATGCTCTTGATCTCTTCGACGTGTTTACAAAACACGATGTGATCACGTGACGACAATTCGGACGAACGGCTCCTCTCGTCTAGCAAAGTAAAAGGAAATGCATTGTCATGTAAATATGACAGCTACGAATTATCATGGGCAGGATTATATAATCATAAAAAGTTGATAAGTTGTGTTCGATGACTAGTCAATAATTTTTGGGAATTTCGTGAATATTTCTATAAGCCGGAACGATTAAAAGAACGGTTTTATCCAAAGAGCATGGAAAGCGGAAAAAAAACTCTAAAATCTTCGCCGGTTTCGCGTTTCATTTTATCATAGTTTTCCTTGGTGATGATAACGCCCTCATGCATCACAAAGTCATGAATCGTCTGCTCAGAGTGATCGAAAATCGTGACGCAATAGCGCGAAAGAAAAAAAACGTGGGATCAAGCTGCAAGAATCTCACGAGGATAAGTACTCGAGCGTCGTTCCATCATTCGAACAAATACAGAGCTTAGCTGTACCGACCTTGAACCGTTATCTTTCTTGGTCGACGCAGAGTTACGATGACATAACGCAAAAATCGGAGCCGTTAATTACACCTCCTCTGTCTGCTATGAAAAACAGATACGAGAACGTCCGGCTGGACGGCTAAAAGAGCCGTTTGTTTCAGCAGCTTCGATCCTTTTCATCAGCTCATTTTTTAACAGTTTAATCGAGCGTCACTTCAGTGCGTGTTAGTCGAACTTCGACAGTGTCAAAGATGGAAATGAGGCAAAGAAAGGTATGTTGATTCTTCAGGAAATTGGAAAATCGTGGAATATCTGTGCATTTCAGTGAAACGTGCGGGAACGTTGACTTTTGGATCAAAAACAGAAATTATCATGTTTCGAGCACATAACAATTAATGTCGTTGCAATAAATGCTTGTCGAACGCTGCACGATCGCGACGCATTCAACCAATTCCCGCGAACCACGTGACGTCTCTCACTGTTTCTGCAACTGACATACCTGTTTTCCGTCTCTTTCGCACGCTCAAAAGTCCAGTTTCGCTCGATCGCGAGATTTTTCCTTTTTATGCAGTTCCACCGATCAATTTTTCTTACTGATAAGATTTTGCCTACAATTATCTACATTAACCAGATGAAATATATGCTCGTGAGTATCCCCCACTTACGTGATACACTTTTTTCCTTGGTTTTCGCGTGACGGTTCGTCTCAAGGAGGTTAATTCTACTGATGGAAGTAACAACGTAGAAAAAAGACGAATTATAACATTATTAAACGTTGTAAAGTTCCTTGCACGATCATAAAAATTACTTCGTTACCGCATTGAGAAAAATAAATTCGCACTCATCGTTATCCTACGAACAAAACCGAAAAGAATAATTGTCAACGTAAAACGAACGAAATAATCAACATAAGACGAAAAATATTTCATTTGCCACGTAATCATAACTAAAAATTCGCCACATTTTCTTCACCATCGAATCGAAATGAAAGATAAATACCAAATTAGGCAGAGAAGAGGATAATAAGGTTTATCTTCTTTTCTAAAGCTTAAATCTGAAGATGAACCGAGGCAGCAGCGAGAACTGGCACCCCGTGCGAAAGAAACAAACAGAAAGTACATAGTTATAATAATTGTGCTGGGAGGATTATTTCTTGGTTATATCGCCATAGCCAATGATTTGAAGCCGGTAAGAATGGGATCCTCTGCCCTGGACAGTCTGGCCTATTCGTTCAATCTGCACAAACCATTTTACGTGGTAATCGTCGATGCAGGATCGACAGGAAGTCGATTGTTGGCATTTACTTTCCACTATGGGTTCATAGACGGAAATTTGATATTAGACAACGAATTGTATACTCACACGAAGCCGGGGCTCAGCTCGTTCGCCGATAATCCTTCAAAAGCGGCGGAAAGTTTGGCCGGCTTGTTGGCCGAGGCCAAAGCAGTGATTCCGCAATTGGAATGGTCCAACACGCCGTTGACAATGAGAGCAACGGCTGGCCTGAGGTTATTGCCGAAGGAAAAAGCAGAAGGGGTCTTAGGAGAGTGCAAAAAGCTTTTTGACGAGTCAGGATTTCTCGTCAACAAGAATTCCGTCTCTGTAATGGAAGGAGCCGACGAGGGAATCTTCGCTTGGTTCACTCTCAACTTCCTCTTCGATCGACTGGCCTCGCACGCTTCGGAAAACACATACGCAGCTCTTGACCTTGGCGGCGGATCGACTCAAGTCACATTCGCGGCGAATGACTCAGACTTCCCGCATCTAGAAAAACACATTTATGCGATCAACGCGTTCGGTCGAAATATGAGCATTTACACTCACAGTTATTTGGGCATGGGGCTTATGGCAGCGCGCAAAGAAATTCTCACTCATGGCATGGGCAAAGAAAAACTCAAGACTCAAAATGCCATTGAAATTCATTCGGAATGCATCAATCCTATTATTTCTAAGGAATGGCAATACGCCGGACAGAATTATCTCGTCAAAGGGCCCCTGAAGCCTTCTCACGTCATCGTCAAAACTCAAAACTATGCCGGCACCGACGAGGACAGACCTATCGTTCGTTTCGCTGAATGTGAAAAAATAATAAGCAATTATGTTTCCACCATCGACAGCAAACCTATCGGCTTAAAGGAACACGAAGTCTGCGCCTTTTCGTACTATTTCGACCGAGCGACTGAGGTCAGATTCCCTCAATAGTACAATTTCATTTAAGGAGCTCGGCTACATACGACAATATGATAAGAATTTAATCAAATTTGGTGATAATTTTTTTCTCTATTTTTCGTCTACATAGTTGTCGAATAATTTGAGTTTCGAATAGTTTCGAATTTTTCGATGCTTTTAACATGGCAACATTCTTGTGTGGCCACCCCTCTTGAGCGCGAATTTGAGAAGGAGAATAGAGCTATTTGGTCACAATTTGGACTGTCTTTTATCCCAGGAATTTTGAGCGTTTTTTGTTCTCAGTTTCGATTACATAATTTTTTCGTTAATTAGCATTGCATAATTACAGGTAGGATTGATAGATCCGAATAAAGGTGGAGTTACGACGGTAGGTGCATTCCAAGAGGCGGCGAAAACGACCTGTGGATATCCAAACACAGAGCAGCCTTTCATGTGTCTGGACTTGACCTTCATATCAGTTTTGCTCCAAAAAGGTTTTGGTCTGGAGCCCAGCACACAGTTATTCGTAAGAAAAATCAAGTCTCTTTACAATTTCCTCTAAATATTTCCAATTAATAAATGGCAATCGATTTTTTTCAGCTCTACAAAAAGCTGAACGGCCACGAGCTCAGTTGGGCTTTGGGAGCAGCTTTTAGTCTACTGGAAAAAGATTATTGAGCATGAATCTTTTCATGACATAGGACAAAATTATTTTTCAAAATATTGCCAATGGAATCGCGCAAATATATTGAGACCTCGGTTGACGAGATTGCGCCTAGAGAATTACAAGAATAAACAAAAAAAACATATGAATTGAACTCGAAATTTCGAAATTCGAATTTCGCTGACGATAATATCAACTTACAGTTCTTTTCGAGCAAAAAAATGTTTAAAAATCTCACAAAATTCATGGCGTAACGCACATGATTTATTGCAAATGAAAAATGAAAATTATTGCTTCGTCAATAAGTCACGAGCAATCATTATGCAACCAGACACGAAGTTGAAAATTATTATTGTCAACAGAGTATCATGCTCCATGTGTCATACTAATTTTGCAGCGAACGACGTGAATTTTCAGCATGTTGCACAAAATGTCTATTCTTTAAGAAAAAAAAAAAAAATTATAATGTAATTATAATGTAATTATAACTGTAATGATGGTTTTCAATGAGATGAGCGTACTTGACTGTAATTACATTCTTCGAACATACACATCGATTTTTAGTGCCTTTTATGAAAAATTGTGCTTTTTTTATATAATGAAAATAAAAAAAACTACGTGAACAATAACCGAAGATGAAAAATTGAATATTCGTCACAGAATCCTTATGGTAAATCCTCGAGAGTCGATATTTTTAGGAATTATACATGGATGGCGTTACTGCGATTTCGTGGCGCCCAAAAATTCAAAATTTTTTTTTTTTCGTCTTAAGAATTTTCTGCTGTAAGACCGCGCCGTGAAAAAAACGCAAGAGGAAGAATAGACGATAAGATTTATATCTTTATCGTATATTTTAGCAAAGGGTCAAAAGAGAGACGATCGAAAAGAAAGAAGTTCGAGACTTCATGTAAATTGGAGATCGGTACACAATAATACGTATACGGAGGACGGAGGCAAAGGAATAACGTACTATTTATGGCGCGAAGTGCGAAAGCGGGCGAAAATGTTTCGAGGAAGTATGGCCGGTTCAACCTTTAGCCTTGAGTGCGTATTAATATATTTTGTTGTTTATCTGGAGATGTAAAGATGACAGAAAGTGGACCGTTTGTGCAAGATCGTGGGAAACACATGCAGAGACCGTAAGAGAGACGAAGCATTCGTTGTCAAGACGTTTGGCGACGCGCCTCGACTCGCGCTCGCTCTCGGCTCCTCTGCTCGCTACGGCACCGCGCGCGACGTTTATACATCGTGTGATTCCTGTGATGATAGAAAATAATAAAATAAAAGGCTACAAAACGTACACACCATCCTCGAGATCCCTATATGTGTGCGTGTTAATTAAAGAGACAGAAAAAAAGTAAATGAAATAGTGCGGGAATAACGCGCGGCAAAAATCATACGAGCACACAGACACTTGTATATACTTATGAACGTGTATTACGTGGCGAAAAAGTGTGTTTTTTTGTGAGCGACCTTTGAGTAGTTCGGTCGTAACCTAACTTGGTCCGAGTATGCTGTGGGCAACAAGGCGCAATTTAGCTTCCTCACTGTTTACTACATAAATTTATTTATATATATACACCACACATTTATACATAGATGTGTATGTATGTACAAAACATCATCGTTTGTTCTTAATTCATGCCTCCCCGCGCATAAGTTTATACCTTTCGAAGAAGCTCGACACGAAATTCGATCGAATATAAATGATCGTAACTACCAGACTATTGACAACTTGCTCTGTACTTAGTCCAGTTGTCTCCCGTAACATTTCCATCGCTCCTGCCTTTCAACAACAATTCAAGGTCAGTGATTCCTTTAGTCATGTGCATTAACTTGTTTTTAGAGTTATCCTTTTTTGTTTTGTGTCACCTTCGGTTTGTTTCGATTCTTTATACATCTATATTCGTTACGTTGCATCGACATACGTTCGAAAATAAAAATGGCTGTTTTTTCGACAGCACATTCGCAAAATTAGAAAATATGTAACAAAGTTAAACAACGGCGGAATAAAAAAGTTGAAATTCATTTGGAATATCCGAGTCGCTGAACATTGAAAAATAATCGCTAACAGTTGGATACGAGACGTTCGTATTTTTATCGATATTGATGATTCGTTATCTTATCGCGAGCATGCAAGAATAATCACCGTCTTTTTGTGCAATTGTTTGTTGCACTTTTCACGGACTCAATGTTTTTTGTCTTGCTTTCAATCGCCAGATCGTTAAAAACAAGAATGCGTCCACGCGACGCCCGTCTCTGAAAAAAAAGCCAATTTCTTTGTTGGAAGACTTGGCGAGCGGAAAAAGTTGCCAATTTTCTATGCCCCATCTCGATGCTCATTGCGATTTGACGACGGCCTTCATGGAACCGTCTACTGATGTTTCGGATTTGGAAAAAAAATTGGAATACGCACAAATCTCCAACGATTTAGCCGAATTTATAGCAGATGGTGACAACGACCAGTACCACCTCGAATCTGAACTCGTTATGCCAGGAGGCGGACGCCGAAGGCGTAGAGGATCCATGAATAAACAAAAGTACAAAGCAATGAGGCCTTGGAAACCTCTCGGAACTCGTGAGTATCCAAGGGACATTTTCGTTACCATTTTTTCACGTAGCACACCATTTTTGACATTCATTTTTATTTTCCTCCAGTTAGAGCGTTAGATCGGGTCATACAGACCCCGATGGGTATTAAATAGACCATTGAACAGAGAAAAACATACAATCACCAAGTTCACATAAGAAATTCCATGATTGAAGTGAATAAAAAAATATGACATTGGATTTTGCATCAAGGAAAATTTTTAGAATTCCCAATTGTTTAGACTTTTGGAATTATGCAAATTATTTTCGGGAACTCAGTTTCTTGGGTAAAAAAGTGACCTTGAACGGTGCTAGTGGGGAGACAGCGAACAAATTTTGGATTGAGACGAAGCGAAAAGTATTCTGCGGCCCTTAATCGATACAAATTCAATGTAAAAAAATGAGCAGTGTGTAAATTCGGAAAATCATAAATGCTTTGCTGAGAAATGTTAAGGCCACGTGACTAGTGATGCATACACATGTTTTAATGAATATTTGAGAAATGTAAACACGTTCAATCGATCACTAGATAATGAGTACAAGAAAAAAATGTTTTTATGACAGCAACGACGAGCACAAACTCGGAGAGCCATTTTGTCGTTAAAATATTGTCGTACAATATATTAGCGCAAAATTTATTGGAGATGCACAAATATCTGTACTCGACGCATGACAAGACAGCATTGATATGGGAAAACAGGATGATTCTGGTGCAGGAAGAAATAATGAAAGCGGAGGCGAATGTTGGTTGAAATTGTAACTAAGAGATGAGCTTTACGATCTTTTTATCAACGTGAGACCGAGAATAACGAGGTTTATCATTTGTTTACAGGTCATTTGCCTCCAGGAAGTATTGTGCGATCATTTACAGGAATTTTTGGTTGTCTTCAAGAAATCAGGCTATGATTACATTTACAAACAACGCACAAACGACAAAAGAGATGGTTTGCTCCTCCTGTACCGAGCTGACCAAATGAAACTCGTTGAACACGTCAAGGTCGAACTTTATCAGCCGGACATTGATATTTTGAATCGTGACAATGTCGCAATCGTTGCCAAATTCTCTTTACTTGAAAATCCTGAAACTAATTTCGTTATTTCGACCACTCATCTGCTGTACAATCCTCGAAGGAATGACGTCAGGCTCGCACAAACTCAGCTGTTGTTTGCTGAACTCGAAAGGCTCGCCTTCCTCAAGTGTACCAAGTGAGTTTTTTTCTTTGCCACCAAACAAACAAAATGCAAGAATCAAAATTGAGTTATTCGACGAATAATTAATGGTTTCCGGTGTGATAAAAATTATTAATCGAGTTTTGTTCTCTCGATTCAATCAGACGACGAGGATCATCGTATATTCCAATCATATTATGCGGAGACTTCAATCTACAACCGCACACCGGAGTCTACAGGTTCATAACCGAAGGCGCGTTCGAGTTTAAAGGTCGGAATCGTAATTTAGAGCCGGCTTTGCTCTGTGGCCTTGGCAATTCCTTGATCCCCCCTAGTTTGCTCATAACTGACAATTGCGAGCATTACAACGTTCTCATGGATCGGATGCGCGGTCGAGACCAGGCCCCCGAAGTCGTAAGAATCTTTTTATTTTATCGGTGTCGACACACTGGGTCAATTTGACCCGAAGTTTTAGAATGAAATTCGAAGAACACTGCTCTAGCGTGATTTTCGGAGTAAAATATTGGCAAAAACATGGGAAACATGTTCCGGGTCAAAATGACCCAGTGTGTCCACGAAGATATACGATGACATTTTTTTTTTTCCATTCATAATTATCGCTGTAAGTTTCATTTTTATGATTTTTTGTATTTTTGTCGTTGCTCAGGTCGATTTAGTCGACGAAGACAATAATCACTCGATCTCCCATGAAAAAAGCACCGAGTCGACGGAAAACAAGGTCGACCCACGAACTTTCGAATATCAGAAAGTAAAAATAGACGAAGGACGATACGCTAAATTCTCGTCCGGATCGTTGACTCATCCTTTCAGCTTGAATAGCGTTTACAAACACACGAATAACGAAGGCGAACGGGAAGCCACCACTCATCAGGGAGAATGGGTCACCGTCGATTATATATTCTACAGCGGTGTTGAACCTCTCGCTAAATACACTTTACCAACTGTCAGCGAGTGCCTGAATCTCCCGACGATACCGAACCACGTCGTTGGTAGCGATCATCTTTGTCTTGGTGCCAGTTTTCGATTGAAAAAACGAAAACGATGAAGGACTAAGAAATCCCAACCAGTAACACGTTAACCATGTACATAATCGAGCAAAAAATCGTCTATTGAATAAAATTACATGAATTTTATTTAACTAAATCAAATTTTCACTTTTTAGTCTCATTCGGTGCGCATTTTCTTTATGGCCAAATTTTCTATTAACTTTTTCCATTTTTTATGACCTTCACGCTTTTCGTGTTGCGGTCGCGATCGTCCAAGCGATGAAAGAATTTTATTTAACCAAATTCTGCCTTTTTTCATATTGAGAAAGTAACGAGACGTCAGGATCGTGAATGGGTCAAATTTTTTTTTCAATTTATTTACAAAAATATAAAAAGTCGTATGTTATAAATATCGATGACACAATTTTTACGAATGAGTGAGAAAAATATATGCTATACAAATCTAACGGGATGAATTTGGGCACTGCCCACGCCAACTTTTAACGTTTTTCCATATTCAACGACGCAAGTTTTGCCAACGGAATTGCCAGTTTTCCGAGGTTCGCAATGGTTTTGACAGAAAGCAGCGAATTTTTGAAAATTAACTTGCAATTCGCTCTTTCCGCCGTTAGGTCCAACGGCAAACTCGCATTTTAGATTTTTTTCCATGCCTTCGATGCAACAGTGCAAATATCGGTAATCTGTAGTGTAAAGATCATGGAAATCGATGAGGGGAATATTTAGTTCGTGGCGGAGTATTCCCGTGATGAATACATCGTCGATCCAAAAATATTTATTGCACGTATCGCTGTGGTGCACCAAAATGGCGGCGATTTCACGACTTACGAAATAAAGCCAACCGGACAAAAAATCGGGATATGTATCCGCGTCATATTCGTCTTGTTTGACGAACCACTTGTTGGCTGGTTCACGCACCGTTCTCATACCCTTCAAAACATAACCTCCAAAAACGTCAGTGTCATGCGCAAAGCTTTTCAATTTATTCAATATTTCGTACAAATTAATAACAATGTCGTCGTCCTGCTTAACGATGTAACGCGCATGTATACAATTCTCCGAAGCCCATTTCAATCCCATTAAATGTTTGTACGTCAAATTACGATAAGCCTCGTAAAAATTACCCTGCACTATGTCACCGAAACGCTCAGCCTCGTTTTGTATCGCTGACTCCGTTACACCCGATTTTTTCGACCCTGTTTCATCCAATTTACCGAGCAAAAATACTCGAGTTATTCCCAATTCTCGCAATTCATCGCTGCTATAAGCTCTTCGTAGAGCACTCCGAGGCCCTTCGTCCCCCGCAAACGATGTCACGATCCATACTAAAAGCGTTCCGTTACAATACGAAGGAACGATCGTGTATTCGAAATTTTCGAGATTCAGCAGTTTTTTGTTCGGCAATCGTCTTATCGATGATTTACCCTCACCCACAATTATACTCTTTTCAACTACCCTTACAAATATCAAGAGCGTCATTATGCACAACACGAGAATGGACGAAAACTTTATGAATTGCCTCATGTTTATTCATCCTTTATTTATCGCTCGACTTTTCACGATAAACACATTTGACGTTTTAGAAACCGAGCTCAATCGACTCTATCACTTGTACACCTGAAAATGGGCGTATCTACATGGTGTACAATCGGATCACGAATTTTTTCCGTAAAATCGGTGCCCAACCGGTTCTCTAATCTCTGTCGCCCGTCCGCCGTTAATGACCCGTTCGATTTATGGATAAATTGTCTACCGGAGCATTTCGTCACATGAATTCAGACCATTTTTCGAAAAAAAATGAGTGTACACTAAAAATTGGCAGATATTATGCGAGAAAATAAAATCAAATGGAGTTCAGAACTGAATTCAGAAAAAAATGAAATTCCGGACATTCAGGAAGCGCGGGAAACTCGTAACTTTTCAAACAAGTGGGGTACTTTTGGACATAACTGTACAAATGCGTCCAAATGCGGGAGCAGTGCAAGCAAAAGATCAGTGTCGGCGTTTACTGATGTTGATGTGAAGTCCACCATATATACACGCCGAAAATGTCTTTACTGCTAAATTGACGAACTTATAACCGGAAAATCGTTGCAGTAATTTTTATAAATAAAACAGTTTAAATAATAAAGAAGGCTCGTGAATAGCCTCAAACTTTTAATCCATTGTCTTCCGTCTTGATTTTTCGTTGCGTGCATCATGAAAGTTTGACAGGCGTGAGACCGGGGCCGCGCTGTCAATGAATTCGCAAAAATTCAACATGAAAGTTTGTTGATATAAAAAGTGTGATCGCGGTTGAAAAAATAGGAAAAAATTATCGATATTTAGAAATAAACAACGTCAAGAAATGCAAGATATTTGTGAGGACATTCGTACGGCGATTGAACACGGCCGCACCGATATAATAAGATCTTTACTTGGAGCATGTACGTATACAAATATCAAGCACATAACCTCACTTTTCACAATAACAAATCAATTCCATCATTGTTTTATCGATAATACGTCTAGAATCATACCCGAAAGTATGTAAATTAAATGTTTGCGGTCTTGCCATACCCATTACCTTATTTTTCTTCGAAATCAAAATAATGCAGGTCCCTGCGTAATCTTTTCGTAACATTACTAATGCTTGGTCATATAAATCGTATACGAAAACCTTAAATATTCATTTTTATTCTTAATTCTCGCGATCCTCCAATATTTCGATGCAAGTCCGTTGCTCGTGAATTCCAATTTTCATTTGTTACAAAAAAAGGTGACAACGGCAATAACGGAGACGGAGTGACTAAGGATGAAATTCTTAATCAGCCGTTTCTGGAAGAGGGTACTTTTTTGTCCTATGCTTCAAAGGTACGCATTACTTTTGCCTCCGGGCCTGAAAGACCCGATCTAAGAAATGTGTCTCATAATCTTTTTGTCCGCTCATTCGCTAGATCAATCAAGTGGACGTCGTCAGAACACTGCTGAGTTGTGGTGCCGATCCTACGATAAAAAATGCACATGGACATAACGCGGTGGATTTAGCGGCGAGCGAAGTTATACGATTGATTTACGTGGAAGAATTGTTGCGTGCCACCGCGGCCTCCGAGTAACTTTTCATTTTTCCATATTTATCAAAATCCTGAGGATTTATTATGTATTTATTGAAACATTGATAACGCGCGTGACAAATTCATGTATTTTGGGTTTTTAGAGTCGAGAGAGTCGAGCAATTATTGGCAGCAGGAATCAACGTAAATTCTTGGGACTCTGAGGGAAGTAAAAATACGCCTTTACACTGGGCAGCTTGTTACGGCAATAAAGAAATCGTGGGATGTCTAATAGGTAAATAGTTTGCACCACCATGATCACAGATGAAAAATGATTAAGAAAATAATTAAAATTTTCATTAAATGGAAATATTCACCAATCTAAAGTCCCAGTCCTTATGAAAATAATTTTTTTCATGCATCGCTCACAGACAGCGGAGCTGACGTTAATTCCGAGAATGGATGTGGCGCAACGCCTTTACACGATGCGGTCAATCGTGGCGATATCGCTATTTGCCAGGGGCTCTTGCAGGCTGGAGCTGATCCACACATCAGAGCCTTACAAGGGTTTGTAGCGATGCGACAACTTTTTCTTCCAAAAAATCTTAGAAAAAGAAAATGCATGAATTTTCCTGGTATTTTTGTAACCTTAAATCTGGTTCTTCGATTTTTGCCTTCCATCACTGCAGAACGTTTGCTGGAAAAAGCCCATACGATTTGGCACGCAATAAACCAGCTATTCAGCCGTTGATGCAACGTTTTGTATCAAATACGAGCCCAAAGGAAAACGACACGATACACAACGCAACTGCCGCGTTTACGGATACGAATTTTTGCCAAAAAAATCTTTCTGCCAATATGAGCCAGCTGTCGATAGATTCCACCAAATCTACGGACCCTCTGTACGATATATCGATACGGGAATCGAGTGTCGAAAGCCCCGTAAGATCGGTGCTCGACAAGACAGGGATTTACAATCTCATATGGCCCGAGCCCAAAACAATTATCAAATTAGGAAATATTTCTCCGCCATTTATAGCTGGCAAGGAACTTTTTATATCCATTATACAGGTAAATTTTTCTACTACGCGCGATACTCGATTTTAAACTCGATTTTTCATATTTTCTTATGGCTCGTTGCGATTTTACGAATATTCGTTTATCCCGTCGTTTAATTTTTGCTTGCAACCCTTCAGGGTAGTGAATCTATCCACGGAATTCTGGACGTGTGGGAAATAAGCAGAACGCATTTATTGGAGCTCGGGCACAACGTTAAAATTGGAGAAGTCCAACCGGGTTCGGGGCGAGCAATAGGGGACAATAGGATCGAGTGTATAGTGAATAAAAAGCTGTTCAACATATCAGACGGCTACCAGCTTCACATATCACAGAATTCGATTAAAGTCAGCGCCGGAAGTCTCGCTGGTTTGCATTACGCGGTTTGTACATTCGTCCAAATATTACGGTTGAGTAAAAATCCAGACACACCAGAAGTCTGTG
The DNA here is from genome assembly GCA_030522525.1 of Campopleginae sp. 14b. Classification (NCBI taxonomy): domain Eukaryota; kingdom Metazoa; phylum Arthropoda; class Insecta; order Hymenoptera; family Ichneumonidae; species Campopleginae sp. 14b. The sequence goes on along the minus strand of JAPYYS010000034.1, from coordinate 57,337 downwards.
AGATCGAAGCTGTCCTTATCAAAGACGAACCACGCTTCATGCATCGAGCTGTTCTGCTGGATATTTCTCCAAGAGGCAGAATTCCCACCTTGGAATATTTGTTACACACCATCGATCTTTGGTCTTCCTTCAAAATGTCACATTTACATCTTTATTCGAGATTAACCCCGAGCTGCGATTGGCAACTTTGCTATTCGCGCTCCGAAATGGTCACGCTCGATCGATATTGCAGGTACGATTGAATTTCGCTCGTAATTATTTAAAAAATTATGAAAATCCATGCAATTCTTCGTATTTCTCTATTTTTTATTATTTTTATTTTATAATCTTCATTAATTCCCATGAACAGAGATCGTCATTTGGATCTCGTGCCAGCTCTCGACGTAGACTCGAACGTGAGTCAACGTCATCTCGCCCAAATGTGGCCATTGTTTCAAGAGCTTCTCGCAACATTCCCGAGTCTAAGTTACGTCCACGTGGGTCCACGATTGGCAAGCTTGCTCGTTCAACCTGACAATCTCGACTTGAGCATGAGCATCAACGAGACAGTCGAGACAGACATGTCCGAAGTTTTCAAATCCTATTCCTGTTTGCAAGAATTATGGCATATTTTGAATTTGAGTCCGGACACCACGCTCTTACTCTGTTCCAACGGACTACATTCCAAACCGGAGTTTCGTAGCGTACCGAGTAATGTCATTCTCGTTGAATACGGATTTCAGGTAATTATTACAATCCTCGGGTCAATTTGACCCGACAGTAGCTGCTCCCTTTATCGTTAGCAACTCCACGTCCAGTTTTTATAGAAAAAAAAATCAGAAAAACGATCCAAACATCCCTTGTCGTGTGCATCGCGAATATTCGAAAAATATTTGAAAAAATCGTAATTTTTCCATTCAGACCAAACGAACAATCAAGAAGAAAATCCATTATCTTTGTCGTTCATTTTTTTCGATGAAATCGTCTAATGTGCAAAATTATTATTCCCAGGCGGATTACGATTTTTCCGAATGGACAGAAGCGTTCAAGGTCGCAGGTGGAAACGTTCTTCCAAGTTCGGGCACAGCGAGTTACAACAGTTTGGCGGGATGTCCGGCGTCGACGTTCGCAAACACGAAAAATGCAGTGAAAACAGCATTGGAGCAAGATTCGATAGGAATAGTGGTGGCTCATTGGTCAGGAAGTCATCATTTGACACCGCATCCATTTTCTTGGGTAGGATATCTCATCGGTGCTGGTTTGTCCTGGAATCCATCTACCGAAATCGATCTCGATTTGGCTGAGAATTACGAGATGTCGGAAGCTGCGTTAGCAACGAAACAGCAGTAAGTTTTCAGAATCGTTATCAAAATAACTTTTTTTTGGATTTTTACATGGTAACTAAATGTTTTTCTCGGATGTCCCTTCAGCCAAAGATCGATAACGAATATTCTCAACATCCACGTGTTCCAAGATCCTGAATATAAAATCGGAGCTGCAATTCTTGAGCTGGGTCGAGTCGATACCCTAGTTTTGACATTATCCAAAAATCAGGACATAAAAAATTTGCAACAAATCCCCGACAATCGAGGCTCGACTCTTTACAGGTTACTCACCGATTCGGACAACGTTAATCTCGAATATTTGTCGGTCGATCTCTTTGCCGTACGTATGAAAAAACCTGCATGAAAATTTTCTCGTTCTTTATTATTCAATCAATATTGCACAGTTCCGTGTTAGTCGACCAGAAAAAAAAAAACAATTTTTCAATAAATTCATAATTAAAACAAATAATTTATAATTTTACAGAAAATGACGAAGCAAATAAAACGAGTATCACATTCGCTGTACGAGTGCAACGTCACTTCAAAGTTTGGTTCGATGGAAATCCAGGAACTGCAATTAACAGCCGACCTGATGTTGACGGCGTGTCGAATAGGACGTACGTTGATCGGGGTCGGTGTCAATCCGAACAGCAACATGGGCTTGGCCGTTATTAATTTAGGTGTTTGCAATTTACCGCCGACCTTTAGAACCGACATTGCGAATAAAATGTTGGCTCACATCGAGCAGTACAAAGGCGCCTGGTTGCAGAGACATTTACCTCAAGGTCTACAAAGCTCGTTGCTCGTACTGACCGGTGCGTTGCATCGATTCGTTCCCGAGCAATGAACGTCCTCAGTTTAAAAAAACAGAAAGAAGACTAATCATTGAATTCGCACGTACGTACGGATGAGTTCCTAGTACGCAAGAGAATTTCGCTTTTTTTCCTGTTTTTTTTTTTTAAATTTTATTTTATACGATAACGAAGTTCGGCTAATCGAACAGAACCGCGATTGTTCGAACGTTGATTCGCCGCTTTGACGTCCCAATCTCGAGCCGATTCAATCGTCTCGACAAAATTGGAGTTTAATCGTTCGAAAAATGTTCATAGCTGCTGGTATTAATTGTCAAAGACTGTTGCATTATATTTAGTAATAAATACGAATATTGTACAATTAGCAATACAAATTTATGTACAAAATTGTAGTCTCTCGGCCGATCCCATTCTCTCAATAGAATATTTCTTCTTTGCCATAGCGTTAGTTTCATTTGGTTGACCGACTCAATTTCCATTGTCGGATCAAAGTCACGAGAATTCAATTAATTTGAAGAATCCCATTTCAAGGGATAAATTAGTTTTTGTTAGTGTGCAAAGACATTGCGGCAAAGCACGTTTGCTAATAATTATCTTGGCAATGGACGAACACCGGGATTAACGGAAATAGAAGAACTTTGCGGAAGAAAATTGATTATTGCGCGAAATCAATGAAATTGGAAATATTTTTTCATCCTTCAGGCACTTTGGGCGAAGCTAATTATGCAGAAGTTTGTGGAATCGATTGATCCACTAGTTCGTCACTTTGTCATTCGCTATAACGTTGTTTTGGTGATTTTCGTTCCAGCCACCCATTTCCAAATCTTGTCTGTGCGCTCTTTCCGCCTCAGCTGCATGCATTCTGTGGTACTCGTCAATTTCAAACTGATACTTTGGCGATGTTATGCCCAAAAAGTCTGCCAAGGCTTCACCGACGTAGTCACAACCGTTTAAAAGTTTTGTACCGACCCATGTAGTTTGGTACCATGCCCATGGCCCCCAATTAAGAGATTTCTGGGAAACAAATTTTTAACAAATTTCTTGGGTAAAGATTTGGCGACCTTTCGATATCATTATTTTTCTTCATTGATAAAACATGCTGCGATACTCTGGGAGTATCAACGATTTGGAATCGTTGGGAAAACGTATTGGAGGTTATGTTTTTACGTACAGGATCAACGGTCGCAATTTGGGCTTGTTTTTTCGGAGCATCGGCCTCATCCTCGGAAGAATACTCGACCAGTTCGCCATCAGAAAATTGCAAAATTCTTTTCGGTCGTCTTTCCTTTTTGCATGTGTTCTAAATGAGAACATTGCACAAGGTCATGGGGTGGAGTCTTTGTTCACTGTTTGACGTTTGTTTTTCAGTAACTCACCTGTTCTGCGGCCAAGAAATCCTCCGATGAAATCGGAGCTGTATTTTCAGGTACGCGTTCGATATTATCTTGCGACAGATTTTGGGATTCCATGTTGCGGAATTTCTGGACAAAAGGCTTACTCTGCACGTTGTTTTGACAGTTCACTATGAAACACTTTCTAAACAAAAGTATGACGATAAAAACACAAACAGAAACGTGAGGTAAGATCCCAGCAAACAAAATACCAGTACGCTACGGGTACGATACCGATAGAGCATAAAGTACACGGTTCCCAGTTAGTCGGTCGGTAAGTCCGTCGATCGGTGGGTCCCTCGGTCGGTCATGAACTTTCATGAGGAAACAAAAAAAAAAAATTTCCCCAAACATTTCTTTTTTTAATAATTTCTGATGTATAGACAAATCCATTCAGGACTTTGATGCCATTTTGCACTAATTACAGTTATAAATAATATTTTCGGGGGTCCAACTTCACGGAGGTATCAGGAGAATGCCGCTAGAAAATGTGCGCATGCGTGGTAGGTATGTCACGCGCGTCACCCGCGCTCAACGGTGTTCTAAGTCCGCCATATTAAATTCAATCGTGTATTAACACTCTACTGTGCCTGTGCGGTGGCGTTCCTTCTTGTCGTGTGTGAGTGAATTTTGTTAAGTGTTACTCAAAAGTTGAAACTTACGTGTTAAATATTCCGAAAATACTTCACACTCTCTGATTAATGAGCAAGCATATTCGTCTTCGGACAAGCATCGATAATTCGTAGCGTTCAATTTTGTGTTATTAACAAGATTTGTGGATTTCGGTAATTCCAGCGTGACACATTCATGCAAGAACTTTGATTTGCCGACTACAGGAATATACTAATGTCGCCGAATCTTATCTATTTTGAGTGTCTAATTATTTTCCAACAAAATTCTTTTTCTTCTATGCTCATGAGAAATGTTCGATCTGCCTAATTTTCTGTACCTTGTCAATGATTGATGGCGGCAGAGGTTAAGCGGCGGTACACGCGGCACTTTTTCGATCACTTCTGAATGCTCTTTCTATCCTCCCTTGACCGTCGGCTAAAGAAGTAACGTTAGATCTCAATCTTCATGTTCGAAAATGTTTTTTGTGCTGGATCTTTATCGATTGTCGATTTTGCGAGCTGCAAACACTCGATCGACTTCCCGGTCATTATACAATCATAAGATCGTTATCGCTTATCGTTAAAACTCCTTTCATCACTTCAAGTAATCCAATCGTGTTTCCTGATTGCAGAGAATCTTAAACTTAAGAATCCATTGAAATGGGTGATTCGGACGATGAGTACGATCGGAAAAGACGTGACAAATTCAGAGGCGAACGCCCTGAATCTTATTCCAGAGAAGGCAGACGAGACGATCGGCGTAGGGAAGAATGGGTTGATCGGTAATCAATTTTTTCTTAAAAACACTAATATCCTCTAGAATTCTTCTATAAAAATTGTTGCTCTTCCATGATTATAAAAACAATATTTCATAATTCAAATCATTTTCCATGTTTTTTTATAATTCCATGAACTTCTATACCTTTTTTCTACTCCAAAACTCTTCTAATCGTTTCTAAACTCATTTGTTGCATTGTGAGTGTATTTGCAATGTTTTTTTCTTCTATTTTCTGATAAAATGATGGGAAAATTGAAAGCATCGTGAATCCGCTCTTCATTTTGATTTATTCGTCATCTTATGAAGACTTGTTCCCATTACTACATGATTTCGAGTTGAAAAAATGATTTTTTTTGTTTAAATTCCCAAGTAAAAAAGATTTTCTGATGAACGCATGAAAACACAGAAATATTGTTTCCAGGGAATGGTCGAGCAGGCCAAGAGCAAGGCCCGACTACAGGGAATATCGAGGGGGCGGAGGAGGTGGAGGAAGGGATCGTTACAGTCCGGCAAGATCGCAGGAAATGGCGCCGCCATTGAAGAGGATGCGAGCGGATTGGGACGACAGGGGACCTCGTTACGGAGGTCATCCTGATTATTACGGAGGTGGAGGGGGCGGTGGCGGAGGTGGAGGAGGCGGCGGAGGCAATGCTTGGGGTCCTGATCACTTCCCACCGCCTCATCATGGTAACCATCACTACGGTAACCATGGAAACGCTAGCAGGTTTGTTTAATTATTATTATTGTCTCTCTTCTTTTGTTTTTTTTTTTTCGAGTCGAAAAAAAATCACGCCTGTGGCTATGTTTCGTGGTTATTTTCGTCCTAATTACGGATCTCGTACGATGAATAGTTTCGTACCGAAAAAAAGTCGATTGACGCCAAAACTGTTGGCTAAATTGAGGTATTTTCTTTGAAAAATAAAAATCGCTCGAAAATCAGTGCATTTTTTCTCTTTGCTCGCATTTTTTGCGCCTTACGTTCAGTGCAATCGAAAGTTTGCAAATCGCCTTTAAATTAATGGTTATTTCGTGAAATAGCAGTCGAGAAGTAGCCGGCAACTTTAGCAACTCAAACGTCGAGACACAGCCGCCGATGATGACCTTCAAAGCTTTTCTCGGGACGCAAGAAGACACGATTACCGACGAGCAAGCGATAAAGCGTTACAACGAGTACAAGCTGGAATTCCGTCGTCAGCAACTCAACGAATTTTTCGTAGCGCACAAAGATGAAGAGTGGTAAGTAAACGCCAGAGGGATTTTATACGAAAATTTCTCATTTTCACCACCGAAGATTGATTTGTTTGTATCATTGGTTAGTTCGTGTTGATGCCCGAAAATATAAACACCTGGTATTCCTCGAATTTACGATTCATTTCGTAATGTTTTATATTTTGGGTCGTCGAGCGAGAGACAAAAATTAAAAAAAATAAACAATTGACGAGAATACTGATAAAAATAGATAACGAATGATAGAGTCATCGCGAGAGACGCCTGGCTAACTTTTAACAATGTTACAAGATCTCTCTATCCCTACAGCACACAGCCGTCAACGAACTATGCCTCGAGCACAGATCATCTCGGCGTTTATTTTTTGCGCTACATTCTTAAACGACTCACCCGCATCGCCGAAGACATAAGCCGTGTGTGGCCGCGATTAGATACTTTATTAATGACAACAATTGTTGCGAGCTGGGCGCGCAAAGCCCGAAACCATGCTCGTTTAGGCCGCGTTTTTAAACCCGTTATTCACATTATTATAACAAACAACAACAAATATTCGAAAGAAATGCATTTATGAAAGGAATCTAAGAGCATATATACCGAAATGCCAGAATGAACAAATAAATCTTGAATTACATTGCGAGGCAATGTGTAGCCAATTAGGATAGACAAACTCTGAAAACATCGACAATCCGAGCAAAAAGTATGATATTACAGGTGAGGCTCCTTACCGTTCCCGGAAATTTCAATATATCCACCTCGTTATGATCTTAAAATGTTTCAATTGCAATTGGTTCCTTTTTTTTCGTTCCAAATTCAAATCGACGATGATCGCTCACAGATGACCTTTTGGATAATTGTGTCAAAATTTGTTTTAACGCTTTTCCTTTATTAGACTCTCACCACGACTGTCTCGTGTCATTGCAATTATAACACGAGACTAAATTGGCCAATGTGTAAACGAAGTATACTGATTTTTAATTGAAAAAAAAAAGAAAAAAAAAAAAAAACGTAAGAAAATAATCAAAAGAGTGATCAACGATAACTTTCGCAAAGCAGCAGTTACATTATAGATCTGTGTGCCTGCCGTTATTCGAACTCCGATACGGTGCATCATTTTTGTACATTTTTAATTCGGTCGTTACTAATCTCCGTTTTTTTTTCTTTTTTTCTTTCTTTTTTTTTTGAACGCTCACCGACAGGTTCAAAATCAAATATCATCCGGAAGAGTCTGTCAAACGAAAGGACGAACAAATTGCAGCACTGAGGGTAAACATTAATGCGAATCTCAAGAAAAATTTCCACCAATTTGTTGTTTTTCAATTTTCATGATCCTCATTCTTATTTCTCGTAGAAACGAGTCGAAGTTTTCCTGGAGCTTTTGAGCTCTGGACAAATCGACAAAGTCACCGTCGATGCTGACCAAGCTGAACCTCTTTTGCATCTTCTCGATGCAGTCGTCATCAAATTAGAGGGCGGAACGGACGACGATTTGAAAATCCTCGACGTCAAGCCACCGTCCATTATGCAGACAAAAGAATTGGCTGCCATACGCAAGGAAAAAGAAGAGGTCAAGGATGTCAAACCCAAACAGAGCCCGGAAACGAAATCGGAAAATCCGTAAGTCCCAATGACGCACTTGCCTACGAAAATCATATTTTTCACTTCCTTATCGGGTCAAAACGGAATTTCCGCACTCGTGGGAGAACATTGCTGTGTGTCGTAGAAATTTCGGTCCTCCAGACCAGATAATGTTTTACCAAGAAACGAAAAGTTATAATTTCTCGCTGACATGTGTTTCCCCCATTTTTAGGGAAGAAAAACCGTCGGATGCTGCACCTGTTGAGGAGGACAAGGCGAACGAAGAACAAAACGGCGACGTAGAGATGAAAGAATCGACCGAAGAAGCTGCGGAGGAGAAAGAACCTGAGGACGAAAAAATGGAGGAAAAAGTGGCTGATGAAGCAAAGGAAACGGAAGAAGAAACTCCTGCGTCGGAAGAAAAACGTAAGTACAAAAAACCCTCCGAAATGTTAGCTGAAAATGAATAAACGTTGCAAAATTGAACTTTTCTCGAACTTGCCACTTGTCGTTGAATAGCGAGGGAGCAAATAAATCCGAAAAAGCGAAAACGCACCGACAGCAACAGCAGTTCGAGCAGTAGCAGCAGCAGCAGTTGTTCCGACAGCGACAGCAATAAACCCGACACTCCGAAAGCGGAAATTCGTATGTTAAATAAATTCGAAACTCGCGAGATAAAAAAAATGCAGAATTAATATGAAAAATTTATTTTCTTGGGTTTTAGCGATGGAAGACAAACAGCCAAGCACAACTGAAGAGAATGCCGAGGAGAAAGAAGAAGGCAAAATCGACGACGAAGAGAAAGAGGAGAAAGAGGAAAAAGAAGACGAAGTCGAGTGTGTCGATGCAAAAAAATCTGACATCGAACCGAAAGCCGTGATTGACTTGGCAAGCGAGGATAAGGAAAAGGAGCCTCGTGCTCTTCACAAAACGAGCAGTATTTTCCTCAGGAATTTGGCACCGACCATCACGAAAGCAGAAGTCGAAGCCGTAAGTTTCTCTTTCGATAAATTATTTGATTTATTTCCAACTACATTTTCATAATTCGATACAATTTTTTGTTTTGCTACAGATGTGTAAACGATTCCCTGGTTTTCTCCGTGTGGCTATCGCTGATCCACAACCCGAACGTCGGTGGTTCCGTCGCGGATGGGTCTCTTTCGAGCGACAAGTCAACATTAAGGAAATTTGCTGGAGCCTCAATAATATCCGAGTAATTATTGATCATTTCTATGCACCAATCATTACAGAATTTTGGCCGCCCGAAAGCTCAAAAAAATTTAATAAAAATTAATAAATTATTAACGATTTTGACAGCTTCGGGATTGCGAACTCGGGGCGATAGTCAATCGCGATCTTTCCCGTAGAATTCGAACTGTAAATGGTCTCACCGCGCACAAGCAAATAGTTCGGCACGACATCAAATTATCTGCAAAAATAGTTCACAATTTGGACAACAGGATCGGCTTGTGGAATCCTGAGAAAAAACAAGACGACAAAGAATCCGAGACGAATAAGGATTCGAAGAGCAATCAGAATTCCAACGAGGCCGAGCAAGCTGTACGCTAAATAAATTACACTTACCAAGTGTATTTTTCTGATATCGAAAAATGTTGAAATTTCATTGGTCGTTTTCATCCACAGGCCTTTGGATTGTCCTCGAAGAATCCAGTATTGAAAAATATCACTGATTACCTCATCGAGGAAGCCTCCGCTGAAGAAGAAGAACTTTTGGGCATGTCCGGTGATCATGAAGAAGGACAGGTCGGTGGTGACGGGGATGGACCGATCGAACGTGACCCAACATTAATCAAGGTAATTATCAGTTTTTTATTTATTAAAAAATCATTTTATTTCAAAATTATTGAACAAAATTATAATTTCGTTGAATTTTCAATCAAATTCGTTCCGTTTAGAGGAACGAGAAATCAATACATACTTTCTACCCCCCTCAACAAATTGTGGAGAACCATTTTTGTCTGCATCACAGGCGAGGCTGAATTTTTTGTCCCACAAAGTAGATCGACCCCCCAAAACAAATGAAAATGCAATCAAAACCTCAATCTCTAAAATGTTCCTCACAGATCGAATAAATCTCTGTGACATTGAACTTTTTATTTTTTCTCACAGGTGTTGGATCGATTAGTTTTGTATCTGCGAATAGTGCATTCGGTCGATTACTATAATCACTGTGAGTATCCAAACGAGGACGAGATGCCGAATCGTTGTGGAATAATGCACGTGCGAGGGCCTCAGCCAACGGCGAAAATATCTTCGACCGAATTGTCCGAATACTGTAGGAATTTCGAGAGCAAAATGTCTGCTTTTCTTGCTCCAGTCGCGACAGTCAATTCCGACGAGTTCGATAGCTTGGGAGCCAAAAATGCCGAAGCGTATCCTTTTTTCTGTTATTGTTATTATAGAATTTGTGTTTTTAAGTCGACGTTTATGTACAGGAATGAAAAGAAATTCGAAGCTCACGACTTTTTTCTTGACTCTTATGAAATTATAGTGAAGTTGAAAAATTCGTACAAGCCAACACGCAGGAGCTTGCGAAAGACAAATGGCTGTGTCCTCTGAGCGGCAAGAAGTTCAAAGGACCTGATTTTATCCGCAAACACATATTCAACAAACACGCCGAAAAAGTCGCTGAAGTTAAGGCCGAGGCGGAATATTTTAATAATTATCTTAAGGATCCGAAGAGACCTCAACTCTCCGAACATCCTGGAAATAAAACGCCAGTCCGGGAGGGACCGCGCGAAGGATTCGCGCCCTATCCTCCAGCAGGGTAAATATTTTTCTTCTAAACGAAATAATCGATCGATATGACTGAATAAAATCACGAAAAATTCTCGATTATTTGAGATTTCTCGTAAAAAGTTCTTTTTCCGTGTGATTCATTGAAGGAGCTTGGAAATAATTTTTTAGATTTAATGCAAAATGGAGGAATTTTGATTATTTTCATTTCGCACTTCCTGAACGAGTCTCGCTCCCCATTTATTTGTTTCCAAATCACTGCAAGTCGAAAATTTTGATTAATCGAAACATTAAATTGCAGATTCGGTGCATACGGTGGAGGATTTGGCGGAGGTCGGGGAGGAGGCTACGGCGGAGGAGGCGGAGGTGGAGGAGGAGGTTACGGGGGTGGTTTCGGTGGAGGGTTCGGGATGCCACGACCGAATCGTGGGGGTTTCAACAGAGGACGGTAAGATCGATTATGTTCGATGCGATCAACTTTTACAGAATGCATTTGACTTGACATTTTCTTTGTTATTCTTTTCTTCGATGATACACGACCGTTTGGCATCGAAATTCCGTTAATTCGATTAAGGGCTCTCTCCGGGCATTAACCCTCGCAATTCTCATATTTTTTTTTGTTTTTTTTCCGCGTTTCGATGATGATCGTCGCGAAAGAAATAAAAGTAAGCACTCAGTACGTGGTAATGTTTACAGGGCTGCTCCAGATTCGACGGCGAGACCTGTTATAAGTTATAATGATTTGGATCATCTAGACGTGCCAACGTTCTAATTTCGCGTTATTAGAATCTGACACTTCTTGAATTCGTACATAACGGCCATTAGCTTGTTTTGTTTATTATTTCCAATTCTATTATCTCATATTTTTTTAAGACTGGAGTTTAATCTTGTTCACATTATTTTCCACGTGAGCACGATAAATGAAAAAGCATTAACAGCGAATATCGATATGACGTTGAAGTTTGCGTCGTTGGAATGCAACGGGATTCCGTTTCCTCGTTGGTTGCTCATTTTTTAGATGCAGAATTTAATTACGATGATAAAACGATCAGTTTTTCGGACCCGGGAAGTACATTGGCTAGAAAAATTTGGATAATTTTCAAAATTCAAAAAATCAACAAAAATAAGATTTTTTATTTTGTTTCATTTCAACTTCGCGAACTTCAGCCTCATATTATTGGTGATTCGCAACGGTATTACGTGACTTATATTTTTCATACGTTATCGATCGACGAGTAGAAATAATCGAGAAAAACCGAGACGGGTTCTTTGAGCGAAATTGACGAAAATAATTAGGATCATGAATTGGTGACGAGAAATAATTCATTTGTAACCTGCACAATCGACTAGATCCATTTAGAGATAAGGATATTAAGAAAAATGGAGGAAACATCAAAATATTCAGATTTGAATGAATAAACATATTTGTCGGTAACGATTTTTGACCTTTTTATTTTTAATCCCAGCCTCTTCCACAGCCTTTCTCCACTTGATCCAGTTTCATTGGAAATTTATTATTAACAAATTCAATCGAACGAGATAAATTAATTGACGTGCACGATCACATTTTTTTTTACCGTTTTGACGCCGCAGTAACTTACCTTACGCCTTGTTTTTCGATCAAAAACCTTTCGACTCAAGAGTGTTAAATAAAAAAAAATTCTTCATCAGGAACTTGGCGATTAATCGTGTTTGGAATTTTTGTAAATTTGCAGTGGCGGCGGTGGTGAATTTCGGCCGATCATACATTACCGGGATCTCGACGCACCTCGTGAACCGGACGAGTTTTTATAAGCCAAGAGATTTTAAAAAAAGGCGGATGCTCCTCGAGATGGGCGGTTTCCGGAATTCATCGCTGAATCGAAAGCAAGAGACGGAAAAGTTAAGGACGATAATAAGAGATAGAATTTATAACGATGATCAAAGTTTTACTCTCAAAAAAACAAAAAAAACATTAACAAACCAACACCTGCGTGTTACTTTGTATATAATCATACAGAAACGACGACTATTTTCCACTGATTAAGAACATCACGATGTGCTAATTAAGAGCATAGTGTAATTAATTAGGAAAGCTCGTCCGATATGGACAAATTAACGACCAATTTATGGTGTTTTATAAAATGTTTAAAACGAAGCTGCAAGGCATTTTTTGCATTGAGAGAATTACCTCGAATAATTGTAAAAACAAAAGGAGGAGTAAGGCTTTTTGAAACTTGCATTGTTCTAGAATGCAACGAAATTCTTTCCCGGAGCCTCCGATTTATCATGGCAGTTTTTTAAAAAGATTTGTCTCCAAGATTCCCTGATTCTCTATCGCAAATAATTCGGCACTTGAAAAACCGGCTGTCGTTGTACTTCAACGATATAATTTTCAATTACTCATGCAAATAAATATTCGAAAAACATTAATTTGCTTCAAGTTACATCAGATATGTATGGGAATTGTCATTCTCCTCGTTCACCAATATTGCTGGCTGACTTGACTTGTAGGCTTTCTTATCTCAATAAAAATAGACACAGACGATTCCATTCACGTCAATTCTTACATTTATTAATTATTATATGTCCTATCTAATTTACACGATATAAATGTTTCTATACAATTATTTGCATTCCTCCCTACGCCCCTGTTCGGGTTTTATTTCTTCCACGCAGTCGGCACTCGATCAACAACTACGTTAATACTTTTTTATATTTTTCTTTTGCCTGACATAATTACTACGTCGGTTGTTTTTTAAATATTCGGTCTCTGCAGTGCTGCTCGTCACTTTCGTCGCCGCAATCATCGATTCCGTTGCACTTCATGCCTTTCGTGATGCACCTGCCGTTCCTGAAATAGATCCAAACAAATTCTCACGTATTTTCGTCATAAATTTGTAAAAAATTTTTAATTTTTTTCCTTTAATTTAATGTTGGCGATACATAAATCGAATTTTTGCATTTACTCACAGACATGAGAATTCCTGTTTATTGCATCGTCCCTGACAGCCATGAGGTTCGTCAGATCCGTCGGTACAATCTCGTAAACCGTCGCAGAAACGAGTTTTGAGAATGCACTCGCCATTGCTGCATGTGAATTCGGTGCTCGATGGACAAGCTGTGCAGTTTCCGACGTTTCATTATTAATAATAAGACTCGGGGAATAAAACAAAATTGCAATCGGAATGAGCCTGAAGTTTGCATCGACGCAATGCCACGAAACGAAAAAAAAAGAATGACTCGTCGCTTTTTTATTTTACGAATCCATTCGTGAGGTCCGAAAAAGGCAAGTGGTAAAAAAAAAATCGAAAAAAAGTGACAATCATTCATTTTTTTATTTATTTAGTGGCATTGCGTCGATGCAAACTTCAGGCTCATAATCAGAAGCTTTTAGCAGCACTAATCAAGTCCCCAACTCAACGTTTCGAAGCAGTGTGCAAAAAAAAAATAAAATACAAGCGATGAAAGAAAAGCATACTGAATTGTACTCACACCAACCAAAGTCTTGACCTACAATGACAAAAAAAGAAGGTATAAAGAATGGAGAACCAGCACCATGGAAAAATTACCGTAGGATATAAAAAGCTCGTAACAAAGTTCTACTCGAATGACATTTTTACAAATCTACGAGAATCGACAAAAAAAACAACAATAATTTATCGTTTTCCTGATGGAACTACGTGTCAAATCCGTACTTTTTATTCAATCGAATAGACTCGATTTGCAGCATGTTGCTTTTTCTAATTTTTTTAAATTCCGTCGAATAGTTTGTGGTGAACTTACCAAGAGTGCAATTAATTTCGTCCGAGGCGTCCCAGCAGTCGATTTTTCCATCGCATCGCCTCTCAACAGGAAGACAGGAAGTTTCGTTGCCACATTGGAAATGCGTTTCTAAATCGCAGGCTTGAGGGATCAAAATATTTCATATTCATCATCAATTTTAATCGACAGACAAAATAACGAGATTTAGGGATTTTTGTGATTGAAAATAAATAAACAAATGCCAAACCGAAGCCACACAATCATTGGGCGAGTAGGGAAGCCCATCACGATAATCATACGTCATGACTACGCGGAGAACTGGGCTAATGCAACAACATTACTCGGGTCAACCGAATAGAACGACAAAAGTATTCTTCAAACACGAAGAAATCATCCACGAGAATCCAATTAATTATGAAAATATATAAATACGAAAAAATGATATTTCATCAGGAAATTTATTGGCCAGCCAGTTATATGGAGAAAAAAGTAATAATTCGGATAAAATGATCAGTCAAAATTCTTACTGCAATCGTACTCGTCCGAATGATCGTAACAGTTCATGTGACCATCGCAGTGCTTAACCAAAGGGATACAAAGAGTATTGGCACACGTCCACTCGTCGTCCAGACAATAATGCTCGACCTCGACGCACCTGCAGTAAACATTAAGCGCTCACATTCATTTAAGGAGATCAAAAAATGTGGAAATTTGAATAAGGTGAAGAAAAATAATCATTTACTCGATCGATTAACGTTTTGACTTTCGCCATTTTTGAGTAAAAATTGCGAAAATGTGAAAATAGAAAATCGAGAAAAACGAGAATCAAAAATTCAGGCAATGGAATTCTGGAAAGTGTAAGAACAAACCGGAAAGCATCAAAGTCGAGACGATGGCACTTTTGTTTATTGATGAGGCAGAGGCCACTGCATCCTGTAGGATCCAAGGGATCGGGTCCCGTTCGACAAATGGGAACTTCTTCGTCAACGAGAGCGACGCAAACTTCGTTATCATAGCAATCGTCACAATGACGAGTGACGTTGGGATCGAGTATTATTTCAGTGCTCGTGACCGATATTTCCGTTTCAGTTTCCGTGGGAAATGTAGTTTCTTGTGTGAGGATGGCA
This sequence comes from Campopleginae sp. 14b, assembly GCA_030522525.1. Lineage (NCBI taxonomy): Eukaryota > Metazoa > Arthropoda > Insecta > Hymenoptera > Ichneumonidae > Campopleginae sp. 14b. The sequence goes on along the minus strand of JAPYYS010000034.1, from coordinate 42,011 downwards.
AGATTTTCGGTCGACGTTAAAATCGATGTTGAAAAAGTTGTGATCTCAATGTTCGCCTGGAGATCGAGGGGATCGGAAACTGAACTCGAGTTTAATTTTGTCGTGGCGTTTGGAGTCGAGGACCTCAGGTACTGCTGAATGATCTGAAGTTTTTCCGGTTCTGTAAAATCGAAAAAAATGATAATTCATCAAATTATAACGAATCGATGAACGGGCTGTTGATAACAAGTGGATGAAGAGCTCACTGGGTCAAATTGACCCAATGTGTCATCGCAGTGGCCAAAGGCAAGAGCCCAAGGAAGGAATAACGATAGAAAAAAAAAAATTCATTAAGAAATTCATGATTCTTGAAGGAAATTAGGATTAAACGCCGGCGTTGAGATACCAACGAGTTAGCGGATGAAAAATCGAGTATATAGAGACCAAAAGGTCTTTCGGATCAAGTTAGAATGTCGTGGCAGTTTGGGATGAGAACAGACGTTCCGGTCCCGGGGAGATAGTGATAAAAAGGAATATTTGTGGGCATCGTGTTGTTCCTACCCCCGTTTCGCCCGGGGGAATGTTACCTTTCACGTGTGTATGTGCGCGTTTTGAAATAAATATGTATACAGGGTGTCCAAAAAGTGAAGCTGCCTAAAAAATGGAGCGTGTAGATTTTGGAATTCTGAAGAGAAAACGTCTCGAGCAATTTTTCTCTACGAGCCATAATTAATGAGATATTAATTAATTGGGTTCACGATTAATTATCGAGCTAAAAAATGAATAATGCATGAATACTCGTCAACGCTGCTTCAGAGAGGAAAATTTCCAAAGACTTTTCTCTTCAGGATTTCGAGGACTATGCAGTCTCAAATTTTCATACATAACATTCAGCGCACTCTCTAGATTTTTCTCTGTCTTGCCAAGTGTCTCGGTTACGATTCGTTGCTTTTCTCTCGGCTACCATGCGAACGTCCACGATATTGGACGTCTACCGCGCTATGGACAAAAAAAGAGGTCCATAGAGAGAGAGAAAATGAGGAGGAAGAGGAAGAGAGAAGGATCGACACGAAGTCAGAAAAAAGGGAGATCGTAAGAGATAAAGAAAGATGGGTAGATATGACGAGATGAGGGAATGAGCTCGGCGAAAAGGCTTAGAGCACTCAAACCGTGCATCCTCCTGCACCTTTTTGCATTGCCCAAGCTTCATAATTCGATCTTGGACCAATGCCGTCAAAGGAACGCCTCGGGATATTTCTACCTTTCCATCTCTCTCTCTTTCTCGTTCAACTCGACCGGAGGGATGAGGGCGATAAAAATATCAATTAATTTTACTGCAAATTGTACATCGAACGTTTCTACGAATGTCATTGATGCATATGGGCATTCCTCAGCTCAAAAAATCTCACTCGTTTATTTTCCTTCTGAAATTCGTATTTTCAAAAAAAAGTGCAAAATTTGTCATTTCAGAGAGCTCGAATTTTTTTTTTTTTTTACAACAAAACGATGAAAAATTCAACTAAAAAACAAAATCAAATCTAATAAAAAAAAAATTGATTCAGAAAATACGATTTTATGATCAAATTAATTTTGGAAAAATTAAAAAATTACCAAAAACAATGTAAAGAGCGATTCCTCCGATTCCCAGGAGAGCAAGAATCGTGATGAGAAGAAGAACGATCGATCTGGTGCATCCCGTACCGTCCAGCGGTCGTGCAAAGTGCAAAGTCCAACCATGACGATTTTTCCGTAGACGTGCGGGATGCGGGGGCGGTTCGCCCCTGACGCTTCTTCGTAAATTAACGCGATTCTGCGAGGTTGGTGTGTGGGTTCTCGTCGGCAGGGAATAAGCCCTCTGGAGTGGTTGGTCGTGAGTGCGTATAGTGTTTGTTTTGAGTTTGAAAGAGGTGGATGTGTGGGGTTTTTTTTTTTTTTTTTTTTTTTTTTTTTTTTGGGAATAGAAAATATTGAAATTTTCTCGAATGAAAAAAAAAATGCTGCACCTGAAGTTCCGCCATCGATGGAGCATTATTTACAGGGAATTCTCTCGCGCGCTCATTGTACGTTGCACTTCCGGTTCGACGCTTCGGACCGCGTCACTTCCGTTCCGGAAATTCACTCGCGCGAACCCCGCGCACCGAAACTCGCCCACACAGGCCCAACAACTATAATCGACACCCCATCACGATAATCCTACTGATTTCCAACACAAGAGCGAGCCGAAAAAGCAATGAGTCACTCTCAATACAAAATATAAACAGGAAATTTTGACTAATTCGTATTTCCTCGGTGTACAAAATCGAATAATATTCATGACGTCGTTGCGAACATTAAAAAACATTTAAAATATCAAAAATATAAAAATTTCGTTAATACAGGATTTTTAAAAAATTCGAGAATGAAAAACGTGCTCGAATTTCAATAAATAATGCACGGGGCCCCTTAACTGTTTAATTTTTTATAAAAATCCGGAGATTTGCATTTTTTAATATTATTTATGGCAATTGAAAAAAAAATGTATCGCACGAAAACTTCCGAGCGTGAAATTGCTCAAAATGATATTGTGCATGACAATATTTCTGCTTCGATAATTAATTGAATTAATGGAAAATATCCAATGATGTCGAAAAAAACGAAGTAAGAGCGTGGATGTATCTTTAAACTTTACGTAATAGTTATTATGAATTAATGATTTTAAGTGATTAATGGTCGTTCGAAAAGAATATAATTTTAAGACGATTTGTACTTTTTCTGGGATTGGTTGCCTGTAAATTGTATGAAAAACGAAATAGCAAATGAGGTCGTTAAAAATTGAAAATTGAAAAGTTTCGTAAATGAGGAAAAAAAAATAAAAAAATGGAATGTTTTCGTGTAAAAAATGCTCGAACCGCAAAACGTCATTTGTGGAGATGTATAAATGAATAAATCAGTCCTACGTGCGATAGAGCTGTTGGATATCAATTGCAATTATTGCGAAGTTATTATCGAGATATATATCGTGAACGATCGGTTCTCCCATGGAAAAAGGTCGGGCGGAGGTCTGAGAGGGGAAGAGAGAGGCTATTATAAAAGCTTCGACACTTTAGCGTTGCTGCAGGTCACATTTGCGTGTGTGAAAGAGGAAATGGAGCGTGTTCGCGTCCCCGATCGAGTTGGAATCGTGCAGAACGGTTGCTCGACCTCGAGAATTAATTGAAATTTCAGCACGCGAATTCGCTAAACTTTTTGGCTGGATTAAGCCCGCAGACAACTTTCCCCAATTTTCGGCGTCATAGATAGGTTCCGAATTTCGTAAGATGTTATCTCGGGTAGATTTGACCCAGAGGCATCGATCGGGCGTTGCCCGAGACCGGGGAAAAAAAAAAAACAAAACAAAAAACATTCATGATTTAGCAACAACAAAAATTTGCCAAAGGAATTCCCGTATCGCTTTGCCTTAAATAATTCGTAAAATGCATTTCCCGTGAGCTCCAAACTTTGGCTCTAATTTAAATTGAATTATCGAAATTTCGTTTCGATCTATTTTGGCAGAAAATTCAAAGTCCAATGGACTATCGTCTTCGCAGTTCCGCGATCTAATATACGAATTTAGAATATTCGATACCGGATACGAGGCGGTCTGACTATTCGTTGATATTTCTACTTCGAGCACTTGGTAGTCGGGACGATCGGGTTATTTATAAATAAGTAAAATGTTCTTTTTTCTTTGGCATTAATTACGCCGAGACATTTCCGCGTCTCCCGATACGCGTCGATTGTGTGGAGTCTGCTTCTATTTGAACAATCTCTACGTGAGTAGAATTATAATACAGTCTCTTATCGTTGAATAATAATAGCTCTCTCGAGTATGAAACTGCCTAACGAGAATATATCTCAGGATCAGAACGACGAATAAAGGAAAACAAGATAACAATTTTATATCTTCATGTTAAATTATCGGGATCTATGGAGGTGAGCAAAAAAAAAGGGACGAGCATTTTCCACTTGCTCGGGTGTCGGAAACGACACGCAACAATTTCACCAATAAATGCCACCATAATCGAGTCTAATTGCTCGTTTAATTAAACCTCAAAAGGGACCGAGCGTTTACCACATTTTCAAGAGACTTCCGGTCTCGTTAGCACAGAATCACATTCATGGATTCCCCACTGGCTTTTCAAAAAGGAACAAAATTATATTATTGCAATGAAAAAAACTAAAAAGATAATTATTTTTACGAATTAATTGAAAAATTCATCTCAATCAATGATTTTCCCGATTAATTATTAACGGCCCACATTTTTATATAATGAAAAACTATTTTCTTGCTCTAGCCAGTGATTTGCCACGATAAATTATTAACGAATGAACAAGAAAGCACTCAGCCTTTATGAAATCGATGCGAAATAAAATTCGCCTCTATTCAACTGCTCGCCGTATTTCTGTCATATCAGTTTCCTTCGAGAAATGCATCGGAGCAATGCTTTGGTTTGAAGCCGAGATAAAAATAAGGGCTCAGCAAAAGTACGAGATATGTTATTGACAGTTTGAAGAGCGAACGGTTGAGAATGAGACGCAAGGAGAAAAGGGGGAGCTAGCTTTGCGATGATCATCGAGGCGTGATCAAGATTTCTGATATACAGTACGCTGCTGCTTGCAATTCGTGCATCGGACGTTCAACTTTACTATGCGCTATAATAACATCTTACGTCTCGACGATATTGCCATCCCAAAATCCAGTTCCCGTAACTTGAATATTTCATGTCGGTTTGTGCACGAAATCCAAATTAATGGAACAATAAATTTATCGATTGTTTATAGAAAAAAATTAATTTCTAAAAAAATCAACGAATTCACGAATAACTCGAAGGTCGAGCAACTGTCAGTGAAAAGAAATCGTTTCGCAGAAGAAAAACACGAAAATGAATGATTCTGGAGTTTGCAACGTTGAGATTCAACGAGAAATCCTTTTTCCATTAATTATTTATTGAATTTTGAAAATTATGACAATTTTTCGGGTCGATTTAGTTTTTGGATCGCGCGAGAAAATCATTTTATTATCCAGACTAAATTGTTGCAAAATAATGACGAGCTCTGCTCCAGAAAAAAACGAGATTTCGTTGCATCCCAACGATGCAAACTTCAACGTGATGAAAATTGATTATCAAGGAATTAAACGAAAGTTTTTGAACATTTCTTTCCGAAATTTCGATCCGAAAATATTAAGAAAATTCGTCACGATGTAACAGAAGGTTCGAAATTTATCAAAATTAGGCAAAAGACATAACAAAGTTGATTAGTTTTTTCAGTTTTTTCTGCATACGAACGAGACGCAAACACACGAGGATTTGGCACAGTTTCAGAGACACGTTCACCGGGACACCACTGACATCGGTTTTACTGCTTACACTTTGAGGCCGGCGAACCGTGTGTCGCCTCTCTCTCTCTCTCTCTCTCTCTCTGTCCTCTGGGTGACATAATACAGATTATAGTAACCGAGATGTATATGCATGTAAGTAATATGATGATATGTACATAGCAGCATTAAGATTAGAAGCCAAGAAGTCTCGATGCGTTGACAGACTCGATATTTTCCCTCTCTTTCTCTTAGCCTGGCAAAGTCTTGAGCTTTTCTCATAACTAGCAACGATTAATCAGTCTCAAACCCGATTCATAATGTCCTGCATTGTATTTATACATACAACATCATTAATTCGTTAATTAATATATCAAAACGACTAATTGACGATAAATGAGATTAAAAAATGAATTAAAAATCTTTGAGCTTATAAAATGATGAAAAAATAATTTTTCTTGGTCCCGGATAATAATTGTTGACGAATCGAACCGCAACACGTGCGGGTATCATTGTTGGGGTAAAAGTTGTTGACTCAATTATTTTTTATTGAATTCCAAATTTGATTGAGAAATTGTGAATTTTTTATTAAAGTCAATTATTCGTAATTAGTGATTGCCTTGTTTTTTTCTATCAGTTTATTTTCTCTTTGTGGTTTTCTATTTTTTGTCGTTTGCCACTTTCATATTCGCATTTTCTTTTGACACTTTCACCTCTGGAGATGTTCCTGTTTCCGTTCTATTTCTAAGATGATTCGCAACGACCCGAGACGAGTGTTTGACAGGGAAGCCGAGTATACAGCACAGAGGCATAGAACGAGGTGGCGCGTTTGTGGACACGTGGGGAAGACCCACTCGTTGGTATAATTAAAGACCCGAGGAACCCTAAACTCTTCCTCCCAGCCTCCTCCTTCTTCGGGGCTCTCTCTCTCTCTCTCTCTCTCTCTCTTTCACTTTCTACTTCTCTTCTCAATGTTTTCCGGTGGCGTTATTCGTTCCAAGTCTCGTCGACGGAGACTCCAACTTGGTGTGTGCAACTTCGGGACTTGAGCCAGCACAGCCAAAAAGCTAAACCTCCAGACATCAAAGACGTGAAAAAAAAAGAAAAAATCGAGAACGTTGGCTATTTGCAAACTCCTTGAGATTTTGAATAAATCCAAATCTCCCTGCCTCCGTCTCTCTTTGCTTTTTCCTTTCAGATTCTTTCACAGCTTTTTTAAATTTTGTCCACGCACGTTTATTAATTATCGAAAAAAATTCAAAAAAATTCTCCAAAACTTTTTCTCGCTAAAATATATCGCGAGGAGAGAAAAGATTCGAGCCAAGAGAGTTTGTACCTGAAAAGTCTGTTCCTTGACGTCGGTGACAAAAATAGAAGAGTCCTTGGCACGCCAATGTTCTTGGGAGTAAATAGAGTTGACTTTCATGCCGTTGCGATTTTTCATGGGTGTGATGAGTGCCCGATCGTCGTTGAGCTCGATAGGAGTGAGTCTGAGTTCAGTTTCATTTTTGTCATAATTGAGAGGCTTGGGTGAGCCGGTAAGAGAGTTTATATTATTAGAAATGGAGAAGATGGAATTGGTTTTGGAGTCTGTGACTCGGGAGGAGAAATCAGGGGAGTGAAAAATGATTGATTTTTTATGATTTATAGGAAAAATGGGTTGAAGAGCAAGTCTGGTGTTTTGTTCGTGGTTGTTAGCGGCGAAGTTGGTGGGATTGATTAATTGGGAAGGTGTTGAAAAAATGAGGGAAGATTCGATAGGATTATTGGGGCTTTCGGGCACAGAAAATTCGTCTCGAAAGAGTGAATTAGCATTTGCTTTGCTTTTGCAATGTTTGCAATCTTTCTTTCTTCTTCTTCGACCGGGTTTATCAACGACGTGATTAATAGCTCTTGGTAAATCGTCCTCGTCTTCTTCCTCTTCTTGATGACGATGAAAAAAGTTTCTATCGTGTGGAGTAACCGACAAATTATAAGATGAATCATTGTTCTCGTTATTTCTAGTGAATCTCGTTCTTTCCCGATTCGTCACTCGCACCGAGTACCGATTTTCATAATCAGCGTTTTCACAACCGATCGTCCGTTTCAACGGAAGCGTAAGATTCCGATGAAAATTCTTTGTCTTTTCCGGGTGACAATCGATCTCGAGACTCGTTAAATTTCGTCCCTTTCTTTCTTCGATTTCACCATTTTCCGACCATAATCTACAATCCGTTTCGTTGCTCATTTCATTTTTTTTATTCCAAGCATCCTTTCCAAAACTAAACGACGAATTATCGACTGCGTTCTCCTTACACGAGTTCGGCGATAATCCAATGTCCTCGTAAACATGCGCTTCAGCCTCATTTCTCAATTTATCTCCCCCCAAAACTGATCGAATTTTCGATCTATTGAGCCCCGATAATTCATCTTTCCCGAGACTCGAAACCTCATCCGGTTTACAACGTATCGAGTCATTTAACGAATTTGTTAACGCTTCCTCCTCGTAACCCTGATTCTCCATCTGCAATCATAAAAATTCCATATTAATTTCAATTTTTCAAACATTTCCTCCATTTTTCCTTTCCATAGAAAAATTAACAATCATATAAATATTATTATAATATAATATAACATATAATCAAATATATAAATGATGCTGAAGTTTGCAACGTTGGAATGCAACGAAAATTATTGATTTTTTTTAATAATTTGTTTTATTTTTCAAATAACCCACATTTTTTGAATCGATATATTTTTCTGGGGCAAAAAGTCGATCGTTTTGTAATTGCAATTTAATTCTGAATATGCGTAATGGACTTTGGAAAAAAAAACCCATTTCATTGCATTTCAACAATGCAAACTTCAATAGACAATAATTATAATGGAGACAATTAATGCGGAATCCTTCAACAACAACAAAAGTTAAGATTAATAAGTTCCATCGGATGTGACAGAAAATGTGGTTCAAAGAAATTTTCAAAGTTTTTTAAAGCTTCTTTTACTTGAATCTGGATAAAAAATTGAATTGTAGAAATGTTGGGGTTTTTTTTTGGATAATTCGTTTGGTGTTTTGAAAAACTAGTGTAATCGATGACTCGTAACTTAAATGTGTGTTGGTACGGGCATGAAAGACTCGATTAATTCTCTTGGAATGTTGCTTGATTTTGAGATTATTACAGGGGCTTAAATATGTTGAGGCTTTCTTTTTTATCTTCCGGAAGCAATTATCGATTGGCTCGTGGCTAAGTTCGTAGAAAATCATTACGATGTGTCAGTGGGAATAATTAATAGGGTGCCATAAACATATTAAGAACGTGGCAGCATCGTCGAATTAGTCACGAGCCAAGATACAGGACTGGAGATTGCCAAGAAAAGTTATAAATCTTTGCTAAACATTTTTTTCTTCATTTATGTCATTGATTCTGAATAAATTACGGAAAGATAATGAGACTTTTTTTCTTTTGTTAATAATGCTGTTCATTAATTTGCTGGAGTATTCGTGATTGTTTTGCATTAATGTGAACAAGAAATTTACATAACGAGTGAATATAAAAAAAACGTGGAAAAACAATTCTGAACGATGTTGAGCGATGAGGAGGAAATTTTTAAATAAATTTTGATTTTATAATTTTGTCATTTGCCTCATTTGCCCGACGCCTCAAAACTGTTTTTCTTCCTTTTTCGCGACCGTAACGCCGTCCAACATCCGTCCACAAATCATCGAGAATTATGTATTAGAATAGCAAGAGTCACACGTTCTGGTTGATCGTTCTCTGAGAGATACGAAGCAACGATCTATTTCAAGATTCCGCTTCAAAAACTTTGCCTCTGACATTAAAAATATATATATATATATATTTTTTTCGTTCATTTCACATCGAAATGTTTCGCTGCTAGAGCGAAAAATAATTCCGCGATAGCCTCGGAGTATTTAAAATTGTTCTTGGGCACCGATTCAACGAGCACAAAAACTTTCGAAATTCGTTTTTAAAAACTTGAGGCTATTCCTCGAGCTACAAAAATTCTTCGTGCCCGCGTAATTTTTTCCTATTTTTGAAAAATGCAACCAAATTTTTTATTATACATTTTTTTCCCATAACAATTTTCGTCTTCGATGAAAAAAGAAAAAAGAATTAAAACTGAATAAATTTCCGAAGACGAAGCAAAGTCTCAAAAAAACAACAAATATAAACAAAACAATAATAGGAAATACCTCGAATTCATCGTGCACCATTTTCTCCTTGCTTTTCAAACGAAGCACAAATGGGAAGTAGTTTTTATTTTTTAAACGGAATGAGAGAAGAGCAAAAAAAAAAAGGTAAGAAAATAGGGGAAGGCGAAGATCAAAGATAAATTATAGGACGAAGACGAAACAAAATTTTGAAGCAGAGCATAGCTTTCAATTTAGCTTTTGAACTTGTCTAACGACGGTTTTCACTCTTGAGGCTGGCTGCTCCTCGAGCGTGTGTGTACGAAGGCGAAGTATAAGAAATGGGCGAGAAATAAGAAGAATAAAGATTGTGGGTAGGAGGGAGAATTTTTCGCGCGAGTTCTCAAAGTCGGGCGGAACGATGAAAGAAACATTTTTAGAACGTGCGTTAAGAGAAGAAGGACTTGTGGTGTTTGAGCGTTTATTCATTTGTGCGATTACGAAAGAAGATTATATCACATTCGTTAACGTCTTTGACGTGCTAAATCACTCTCCTCACTCTCCATTTTTTTCGTAACGAATAACTCAGCGACTCATCATTTCATTTTGATCTCTCCGAGTGAAAAATCATTAATCGAAATTTCATAAATCCGAGTCGCACGAACCAACCAAATAAAACAATCCGGCGATCCTTAAAAAGAAGCCACAAATTGCAAAACCATTAATCGATTAGGCAGAACTTGAAAAAATAAAATAAAAAATAGAATAAAAACACAGCTCGTGAAATAAACGAAAGCTCCGAACTATTCACGATCACAAAGTCGAATAATAATAATAATGACGAAACTACTGGATTGTCTTTCAACCATGAATGGTGTCGCGGAAAGTGCGGGTTTTCCGAGCGAAAGAGAACAGCGCCCGATACTCGCGAGTCACAACCGACTACTATCACTTCTGAGCACTTGGCGTAAGGCTTGTCGTTGTTGTGTCGTATTTGTCGGCGTCATCGTCGTCGGGGAGCCGTATTCCGGGGGGCTAATCTTCGATCATATCGACATCACGTTCTTACTCCTCGAATGAAAACGAGAAGCAATAAAAGCCGCAAAATTATAAATAAACATGAAAATGAACAAAAAAAAGATTTTTTTTTTTATTATTTGTGTCTTTTTTTTAAATCAAAAAAAAATTTCGAAAAATTAAAAAAGCGAATGAAACGATGAAGTAATGAGAATAAAATGTGCGAAGTAAATAATTGTTATTATTGAAGAAATGTTGATAAAAATGATGAATAGCGAAATTCTTATTGATGGCTGGAAAAGATCGATTCAACGAATATCCGGTCAGATCGACAGGAAAGCGTGTCATTTGATAAACAGGCCTTGGGCGACACTGCAATATCTCACGTTCCATAAAACGATGTGAGAGAACAAACATTCAGAACATTTGTGAATCATACAAAAAGGAGGACAAGCAAAAATCTTTCATGAAGTTCAATGAATTCTCAAAGACTTATCACAATTTTACATTTTTCGATCTTAAAGAGCGAATAATCGAGGCTGACGACAGCTCGTACGATAAACAATTATTGACTCAGTTCTTGGGCGAGGGGACGAGAACAAAAATGAGAAACGAGCGTGGAAGCTGTAACACCGGATGTCGAACGGAATTCGCGCGCAAACCCAAGTGGGGCGCCCTACCCATTTGTATAAAATACTACATAAATGTGCGGGACATGGTTACACAAATGTTTCGTACAACTCGGAGAAGTTTGCGGCGAAATTCACGTCGTAAAAATTTTTTAAAAATATAATAAAATAGGAAAACTTTAGAATTTCAAGTAATAAACATTTTTTCATCATTAGGGGGTGGGGGGCATGCCTCGTATTTCGAAAAATGACACGTTTTTTCAATCAGCCCCATAAAAACGAGGGAATCGTTATTTAAACGTGAATAATTTTATGCAGAAAAATGTGCATTGATCAAAATATTAAAAAATAAAAAAAAGTAATGAAATATGTTTTGGAAATATGCTCGCACGAGAGACGGGATTCTCCACTATTCTCTGGCTTTTCTCCACGAGTTAACATAAAAATTTTTTATCTACCGAGTTGATTCGTATATAAAATGTACAAGTTGATGTAGCAACGCGTTATATGCGAACTAATGAGCGTTGCTTATAATTGGAGAATTGAAACGAGGAATTGTCGCGGGTTCGTATTAATTAAATTCAGTATAACGTGGAATCGGTAGATTTATGCATCTCAGGCTAACCAAAGAGTGTTGAAAGTATAAAATATGTGTCCAGGCTATAATAATACGTATAGGCACGTATTATGGTGTATGCGGTATGAAATTGCGTTATAATAGAATACTCAGCTGTTGCACTCGGTTCTCGCGAGCGACATGAATGTATCATATAAGCGAATACATGGGAATGAATTCATACGATCGTAAATACAGTGACGTACAAAATCAATCGTTCTGGACGCTGGATCCCAAAATTTCTCTCTGATCAACGCCATTTTTGTACTTTTTCGAATCGTCTTTAGTTTAACACAGTTTCCACTATGAAATCTTCGAAAAAAAACGACTCTAGCGCGAACCGTTTTCTTCGTTATCGAAAAATGAAGAAAACTAAGTCTAATTGAATTTTTAAATTACGAATCGGAAAGATTTTGGGCTTAAAACAAGTTTCGTCTCATTTTCGAACAGTTTGTGCGAATTACATGCTGAAAAATAAATTGTGGAGGGCTCGAGGTTGAGTGCAATGAGTTTCATTCTAAAAATTGATATATTTATAAATGAATAAGAAAAAAAAAAAACGAAAATCACGAAAGATTCATCATTCAATTTTGATTTTGATAATTAATACGCTTTTTCATTTTTTCAAAGTAATTTTCACTTTTGAAAGGCAAAAAAGTCTGTCCCATTATTTTTGGCCAATAATTACCGAAAATTTCACATTCTGCTTAAGAAAAAATCAATTTTCGTTTTATTTCAACGATGCGAACTTCAACATGGTTAAACTTTTTAAAACTGCATACAAAAATATCATTTCGTTCGACGTATTTTGTGTGTGACTGTATTCGAGCTTTCCATATCGAGAAATCAACACACACAGCCAGACACTCACGAATTATTATATTACGAATTGTTAACTTCCGTTTAATGAAAATATAGGCGAACGATCGAGCGAGTATTTGTCCAGCCGGACCGATGGAATTTCATGGATTCGATATATTCGTACACACCTACACTCTATTTTTCTATTGCCATCGAGGAGTTTTTTTTATCTCGACACGCATTCGTGAACTCGCTACGTGACCGCTGCTCTGGTTTTGTCATTAATTAGTTCACATACAAGGCGTCAGTAACATTGCCCGCGAATATTCGATTCGTTCGGGCATATAAATCCGGTAATTCGATGTGATTTTCATATATTAACGTTTGTCCGTGTGAAAAAAACTGCTCGAACGATGACAATACTCTTTTTTGTGTGTTTAAAATTTTTTCGTAATATATTCGCAGCATGGACATATTTTTGTTTTTATTAAAAAATTAAAAAAATTCCTTCGATTCACCGCGAAAAAATATAAAATCATAAAAAAACTGTGCACAAAGATTATTGCATTTTTTGCAAGAGCCTCAAACGATGCGACAGTCGCCGAGGCGATAAAATAAATTCAGGATGTGGGCAGTGTGTGAACGTCCATTATAATTAGTGAGCGTGGTTTTTGCGAGAACGCTCGTCAACGAGGAGCCACTTTTTAAATGGAAAATAAGTGCATCGTTCTTTCGCTTGGGCATTAACAAAGAGCCCGAGGGAAAGCGAGACACGAAATAAATAGAGAAACGCTTGCGAGGATCGAAGCAAAAAGTACCAATAAAAAGCAACACTAAAGATTCAAATCAATGATTCACTAACGAGAAGTGGATTTTAAATTGCCCTCAATTGACCATCTCTCTGAGTTTCCCAGCCAAACTCGATAAAGCGCTCAGTAAGCGATTGAAGAATCGATCGAAACGTTTTTGTTTTTTTCGAGCAGAAAATAGAAGAGTTATTATTAAAAATTGAAAAAAAAAAAAAACAATTCAATGCACGCACAATTTTTATTTATCGGACTAAAAATGAAAAATGCCTCGAAAGTTTAATTGAGAAATTATTTTGAAAAATGTATTTTCCCTTTCACACGATCAAATCGAATTTTATCCAGCAAGAAAAAAATGCAACGTCACTCCATCGATGTATAAATATACAGTCTCGAGAATGACATTCGATTTTTGTTTCTCAACGTGAGATAATGTAATATTATTGTTGTAACAACTGTCGAATGTCAGAGGAAAAAAGTAGAAGGATAAAAAAGGTAAAAAAGTAGAACTGGAGATGTAATTAGCGAGTTTATACAGCAAGTATCGACAGCAATGCCACAGTTAATTACTCGAGCAAAGAAGTAAACGGGCCATATATTCCGAGGGGGTTTCAACGAACGTCGTAAACGACTGATGTATAACGCTGGATGTGTGTGAAATTTTCAAAGTGAGAAAAATCGTTTTTAAAACGTTGATGCATTGTTTTTTTTTGGTCAGCTCTGATTTATAATTTGATGAAAAATCGTTGAGAGCCAAAAAATTATCATGTTGAAGTTTGCATCGTTGGAAGGCAACGAAATTCTGTTTTTTCTTGAGCAGAGCTCGCTATTATTTCGCGATATTCGGTTTGAACAATGAAACGATCGTCTCTTGCGAGCCAAAAACTAAATCGACACGAAAAATGGTCATAATTTTAAAAATTCAATAAAAAATGAGTGGAAAAAGAATTTTCGTTGGATTTCGACGTTGCAAACTTGAGAATGATGAAAATAAATGTTTTAATTATTTTTTCCAGCAGTTTTTGGTGGTCGATGAGTTTTTGAAAGCTTGTGAATGTTGGCGAGGGAGACGAAAAATCGGAGAAATAAACTGAAGTATGTACAACGTAATAATTTGATGGAGAGTTTCGTGTTGATTGAAAGAGACGAAGGAATAAATTCAGATGTGACAGCGTCCGTCTCGTTTCGTTAAAGTCTTTTGGAGAATATCTTGTCTGACGATCGGCGCGATCTTTATGCTTGAAAAGTGCGTGTACACTGGCTGGTGGTATGTGCGTGCGAGTATTCGAGCAAGTATTTTCATTCTAGAGCTGAGAAAAGTGAGAGACAGAGAGAAAGGGAAAAATAGAGAGTGGATGGAGGTTCTGATTGGCGAGCATGATTGTTCCAATTATGGCGACTTGACTCGTCCGATTGATCCCGCGAGAGTCTGACGTCACCGAAGCCCGAAAACTCGGCATTTATTTTCCTCCTGAGCCTGAACATTATATTGAGGTTTTAATTTTTTTTTTTAACCTCAAATACCAACGTGACAAATATTATTGACGTTTTGAGGTTCGGACGGCGTTACGTGTCGCTTGGATGGAAAGTAAAAGTCTTCGGAGGCACGGGGCGTCCGACATAAAATTTGTTTCAACTTTCGATTCAATCGCAAAGTTAAAAAATAAATTTAAGTAAAAAGAAACACTTAATTATTCATTTTTTATCCAATGTTTTTCTTAATTGATGAAATTGAATTGTAAATTGGTCGAGTCTGGAGGGAAAAGAATAAGAAAAATGTTTCAATTTGTCTTTCGAAAGGCCTGAATCGTGTAATTGGTCAATTAAATTGGGACACCCTGTATTTGGCTGTATATTAAGGGGACTATGAAGAGAAATCGCATAGCGCACTCCCAGGCTAAATTTCCATCAGCAAAGTGAGGCCTCTCGCGCAGGGAGAAGAGATTTTTAAAACGTCTTCCGGGAAGAGAAAAGATGAGGGCATTATACATTCCACGTAAAGGACGTTTGAGGATCTCGCGAGGAAGAGATAGAAGAGAGAGAGAGAGAGAGAGAGAGGCAAAAACAGAGAGGCAGAGAAAATTGAACCACGAGAGTCTTGGGTGAACTACGTGATTCCATGGGTCGAATATATTTTTTTCTCGTTGACTTCTCGTTTCTTTCGCCAACCGAGTGAAAGGAGAGTGACGTATTGTGGGAGCGAGTTCGTATTTAATATTTTTATCGTCTTCAAATTTGACCGAAAAAAAAAAAAACATTATTTCAAAATTTTATTTCATATATTAAAATTCCCTCAATTTCCACGCGATTTTTTCCAGCTCTTTGCCTTCGACTCGACTCAATTAATATATTTTTTATTTCAAACTTGTCAATTCGGCAAATTCGGTTGAATTATTTTCACCGTTTCTCAAGCTCAAATTTTATATTTCATTAATATTTCAACTATTTCTCGTGATGGCAAACAGTTTGGACAATCTCCGGACAATCCTAACGCAAATTTACCACAGACTCTTCCTCATTGGCCTCCTCGTAAAATCTACTTCCTTCCTATTCACCAAGACGAGACAAATACGTGGACAAGATATTCTAATATTGCTGTGTTGGTGCATTAAAAAGTATATGAACGCGAAACTCTCTCTCGTTCGTGTTTCGTGGAATAGATAATTCCACCTCTCGACCCTGGCTTAATTACGGCCAGCCCAGCTATGTAATTACCCTCTTGCCACAGGATTATATCGTGGCCCGAAACATTGTGCCAACCGCACCTCCTCCGGTGTTCTTGACAGGTTATAGAGAACATACTCGACGACAGTAATCTCTTATGTAAATATATATTCATAAATAAACATCTCCAAGCTCTTATCCGTCCAACATATTAATTTGACAATAATAACGATAACATTGTCCTGATTGATATTTCGATGGTCAAGAAAAGCCCTAAATACTTGTCAATTGTGAAAAAAGTGATTTTGACATAAAATAATGAAGTCTCACGAAATGATAATTTTTTGTTTTGTTTGTTGTTAATTCGCGTCGATGCAATCTTGAGGTTCATATAAAATGACGGTTTCGAATTGGTCGATCGATCGTTCAATTTCATTGGCGAGGAAAAAAAACCGGAAAATGGTTAAAAAAAATTGGGAAAATAATTACGCGGAGGTCGTAAGGTTTTCTTGGTGAAACAAAAAAAAACAAACAATTGTTCGTTACGAGACGAACGCGTGCGAATCGGATGGGAACCGGCCGGCAGGATTATGGATTTCCACGATCCGGAAAGTTCAAAATTCTTGGAGGATAAAAAGGAAAAAGGGAATAAAGAGAAAGAGATCGCGGCGGCGGCGTATCGACTGTTGCTTGAGCTTGAAGATGGAGAAGATGCGAGAGTCATGCGTGCCATAGTGATCGGAGCACGATCAGCAACAAACCAAGCCGCGATGCATGATTCAAGGGAGCCCGCGCCGAGAAAGAAAGAGTTGCTTTTACTATTGGTTTTCCGAGCACATATGCCTGCCTCATCGAGTCTCGAACGAGCGATACATCGACACGCTGACGCATCGCATCCTCAACGCAAAACACATGCGCCTTTTGTTAAAACACCATGAGCAAATACAAAATAATAGAAGATAACGTATTTGCTGCTTTAAATTATATTCTTTCTGGTTTTGTGGTAACCGTTGCGGAACGAGACGTGCATTATAATTGAAAAATCTACAAACAACGAAAACCGATTGCAAAACATTCCGGCCAACGTGTGCCCCTTCAATTTTATCACATTTTATTTTATTTTATTTATTTTATTTTTTTTATTTATTTTATTTATTTCATTTATTTTATTTATTTCATTTATTTTATTTATTTTATTTATTTTATTTATTTCATTTATTTCATTTATTTTATTTATTTCATTTATTTCATTCATTTCGTTTATTTTATTATATTTTTATTTATTATATATAATAATATTAATATTTTTATATAATAGTATATAATATATTATTATATGATATTATTTTTATTTTATTTATGTAATTATAGGTTGATTGAATGATTTTGATAATGAAATGAAATGAAAAAATTAAAATATTTTCGAAAAATGAGGGGATAAAAAAAAAAATTTTGTTCATTTTTTATTCGAAACGCGGAAATAGGAAAATTGAAGGTTTCTCGAAGCATTAATGGGTCGTATGGTATGTCGTTCGTGTGTTATTATTTCGCATTAATAGCGAAGAGATCCCCCGTGAGTGAAGGAAGAAACTAGAAATGGTAAGAATATTGAAAGAGAGATTCCATCGAAGAATCGGAACGATAACAGGCATCTGTGATCTGTAAATACGGTGTGGAAGGTTCGAGTAGCTGCAGAGAGCTCGTTTACTTGTTTTCCGTATAAATTGAGCCCCTTTTTTCGTATTTCATTCAACTTTTTTTTTGTTATCAAGAAATCCAGTTTCTACGCTACTGGAAAAAGTGAACCGGTGTTGGAGCAAAAAAAAAAGATTTTTTTTTGGTATTTTTTACACTCACGTGTTTCTTTATCGAGTCGAGAGTTTCAGGATTTTTTGTTTTTTTATTTTAATTTTTGTCTCGTATTCCAGAAATTCTTGGTTTAATTAAAATGAGACAAAATGACTCGTTGCTCGATCTCGTGGTCATTGAAAACTGATAATTCAAAGCACGTACGTTCGCTCGTATTTTCTTAATTTTTTTATTCGAGAAAATCCTTCGGACGAATTATTACGAGGGTGAATGAAAAAAAAAAACAGACATACAGAGTGTATGACTCACGTAACGGCAAAGAGACTGTGAGAAACGTGTATGCGTTGCTAATAATGGAGCGGCGGTGGGTAATACAAATGTATGTGCAAAAATTGAGAGTCCCGGTGAGCGGGGCTTGTACGGGCGCGAAAATTTTTTATTTTTCATCATTATTTTTATTATTATGATTTTTGTTTTCGCGGCTTGTCGCGAGCGCCTTTATATGCGAGGATGTAGTCGATGCTTCGAAACGCACACATGGCCGGCCATGCTACACGGAATATCGTTTATCGCTTCAGGTTTATTGTTCGAGACAGAAAGCCAGAGAGAAGAAGAGAAATTTGAAATAAAAGGAGAAAGAAAAAAAGGAAGCAGTGGGGCGATAAAAATAAAAAGAAAAATACGAAGAGGGAGAGAGAGAGAGAGAGAGAGAGAGAGAGAGCCAGCCCTATAATCCCCCATGGTTTATTGTTGAGCAAATATACGCTCGCGCGTGCGGTATATAATATACGCCTTCCATTTCCTCTCGTCGCGTTCCCTCCATTCTCCGCCTTCTCTCCGAGTAAATTAAAAAGGGTTACAACTCGATGTATATTGCGAAATATATAGCTATACAAATATTGGCGATGACCACGGTTGTCATTGTCCTTGCTCTTGCCAAATTCGAGATTTCTTCAAAAAAAAACAATTAAATTTTGGAGCAATGACACCGAAAATGGAATTGACTAAATTGCGTCATCATTTTCGGAGGATCGAATGATTTTCGCGCGATTAACCTCGAAGAAAAAAAGATTCCGGGTCAATATGACCCAGTGTGGTAACCAGCGACAAATAAATAATCTAATAACTCTTGGATTGATGGAAATTAATCCCGAGAGCTCTGGGTTAGTATTATCGTGTGTATTGTTTTCAGAGGAAGAGAGAAAAAGAGGGAAGAGGGACGAGATGGACGGTATATCTTTGGAGGATCGACGGAAGTGGGCAAGGTTGCTCCGACCTCTTTCTAACTGCCATTTATCTTCGATATATATGTGTATTGTTATTGATACGACGTTGTATAGGTATATGAGGGTAGGTATATGTAAAATGAATGCTTAACATTGTATTTCTTTTTTTGAATGAAAAGATGTATTTTGTGGGTGTCATCTGTTTTTTTTTTTTTTTTTTTTTTTTTTTTTTTTTTTTTCACAGGCATGTATGGGCGAAGATTGAATTATATTTATATTTTATTGAACTTCTTTTAAATCACTGATAAACGCAACTTCCCCAATCGCATGGAAGTTTTTTTTTCTTCCAATTTGCATACATCGAGGAAGTTGGATTAGCACGAAAGGATCGAACATCGTTACTGTCATTATTGTTATTATTATTCCTCCAATTAAATCAAGTTCCGAAGAGCCTTTTTATTCGTCAATGAAGTCTCGTTTCATTCAAGTTCTCAAGAGCGGTGTAAATAAGAAAAGTGAAGGGGAATTTGCGAGGGTTCTTCGAAAAAGATCGTAGTCGAAAATGAGACTTAATTCGTACGTCGTTCAGAATTGTATGGTATGAGAAAAAAGGGAGGCCTGAGTCTTGAAGAAAAATAATGGATAGGAAATAAATGGAGAAATGAAAAGGGTCCCGGCTTCACGATGGACAGCCGATCGACGAGTTAGCTCAGGCGTCTAATGCTTAATTAGTTCTCGAGTGTACGCTTGTAAGGCTACCGTCGTCTCTCCTTACGCAATCGGCGCCTCTCCCACAGTTAAAGGTACCAATTAACAGCCGCTCTACCGTGAACTACTTTGAAGGGTTCATATATCTATTTAAACATCTACAGGTCGATGCAGAATGAGCTTTTCACTCCAGACTACGAAATATTATAATATTTTGGTGTTAATGAATTTTTTCAGCTTTTTAATTAGCGGAATATTAATTAATGAATAAAAATAGTATGGTGAGTGGACGGAGATTGAAATTTCGAACCGAAAAGTCCTTGGCCATTTTGGTCTCGGCGAAACGGTTCAAAAGTTATTGATAGTTTAGTGAATAACCAATCGGGTGCGTAGATAAGCTCAAAGGGGCGGAGTAACCGCGCGTTTGCGATTGGCTATTCAATGATTCATTCGTAACTCGGGAATGGTCGCCGGGAGAAAAAATTGGCTGAGGATTTTTCTCTTCAAAATTTCACGACCTATACGTTCCGCTGAGTTTGGATTGAAAAATCGCGAGGTTGTTCTTTGCTTGGATACTTTTTTTTACTCCACTTGATATTTCTCCTTATTGTGGATCAAAATGAAAATAATCGTGTCGATTTTTTAACAAGATAGCTCTCGGAGGATTCCCGCGAGCATACAAATATAGCTTGTCGAATGAAATGACTTTTTTCTTCTTCCGAGAATGGTCGAACGGATTACATAGCCATGAAAATGAATTTGTCATGCACATCGGATCTGGAATTCGTTAAAGGCGAGTGACCAGTTCTGGAAAGGTTGTGCGAGCAAGAGAGAACAAGAGAGAAAGAAATAACTCGCCCTTTTCGTACACGGCATAAGGTCGTCGATTCTCTGGCCGGAAACGAGTTTTCCACTTGAGAGAGAAGAGAGGGAGAGAACACGATAGAATCGGCAAAAAGTTGGTCATCGCACATCGAACGATGGATAGAAAGGCGATGGGACGTAAGGGAGCAGCGAAGAATGCTGCTGCAGATAAATTTTTTCTCAACTATTCACCGCGCGTTCCTTCAATCCTATTTTTACGATTATTAATGGCGTTATTATAATTATTATTCTCTTCGTTATTCCGACCATGAATTAATTCAAAACATCACCATTGTTTTTCGTTGTTATGATAAAATAGTTTGACCTTGATGAAGCAACATTTATTGTGACAACATTCACAGCCTGTCGGGGTGATCTGAGAGTTCATCGTTGTCAAGAGCCACTGAAATTCCCCGAAGTCTCGCTCGACTCTACCCGAATTACCTTTTGTCTGGTTGACCCTTATTGGAAGTTTGCCAAGTTGTCACGGTACATCAGTCCGATTGCCTGGCGTCTCGGACTAACCGAGCGACGTTACACTTACTTTTTGAGTGAGTGTAGACCGGGTGTCTCTGCAGTGAGGATCCAAGTAGTAGAATCAGATAGAGGATCGAATTCCAGAGCGAAAAGTATTGCGGAGTTTTCCGATCCGACGTCATCCAGAGGAGTTATCGATCGTCGTAGTTTCAACCAATCAGCATTTGCTGATCGATAACTCACAAGATTTTGATCGAATCGAAAAACTGCCAAGGAAGTTTCTACTCAGAATGTAGTGCCCGAGATAATGGCAAGGGATTTAGCCTCCACTTTTGGGACACCCCGTAAATGCCAAAATGAAAAAGCTCACACTTGGGCTCAAAAGGGTCCAGGAGACTGGCGCCTGTGCTTATTTAGTAAAAGGTTGCAGAATTCTCAGCGCAAGCCCTTCTTATTTTATTTTTCCCAGACGGAATCCAGGAATAATTGGACGAAAATGCTGGATTGCCCCCTCGGAGTACGTATACGAGTAACTAACAGCTTACAACTATGTCTGGCCCATTGCCAAAACCGTGTGTCTCGATAAATACTCACTTTTAGATACTTTTGCAAAATCCTCCCTTTCTTCCTCAAATTCAATGCGAAATCATTGATTCACGAGGGTAGCTCCGATCAAAATGATGGATCTATTTATCGCAGGCTAATTACCTACGATGTGGACTATTGGACAGCCTTTCAGACTTGGCACAAAAAAAACTTTTCAAACTACCTAAGCGTGATATCCATAACTATTCTCGTAACAAAAGCTATCTCACAGCAATGTAATGAAGAAAATAGCCTTCAAACCGAGTTAACGTTTTTTCAATGAATGTACTTTATAGATCGTTAATATTTTTCGTCCGAGAGTATAGTAATTCCCTGATGTGAACAATCAACTAGGAAAAAAAGGTTGGAGGATAGGAATTCCTCGACCGTTTGTTTTTCGACGATAAACCACTACAATATATTACACATGTGGAACGTGAAACGTTTAATAGTATACAAGTAAAACGCAAACACGTCGTGGAGCTGCACTAAACTCGGGCTGAGCAAATAATGCATTATACGTTCTCCTTAAGTATCGGACGTAGCTCATAGTCCGAGCTATGCTTATGTACATAGACGATGCTCTCTTTTTTTTCATATACAGGGTGTCCCAAAAGTGGAGCCTTAAATTTATAGTCTGACCAGTTGGGGACATTCTGAGATGAAAAGTCCTTGGCAATTTTCTCGTGGAGGCGATCGTTGCCGAGATATTCATCGCTACCGCGTCTTTAGATAATTAATGAAGAATTATCAGATTTCTGTAATAATCGCGAAGCGGAGAGGAGTGCGCTCTCCTTTCCGGTTGCAGTTCGCAGAGAGAAATATTATTGACACATCGGATTGGCTGTCGCACTAATTGATGAATATCTGAAGAACGGTGGACCGCAGAGAAAAATGGCTCAGGACATTTCGTCTCAGAAATCCACGACCGAGCCATAACTCGAATAAGAAAAAATGATTTTTAGGACACCCGTTATATCGTGGAAATGCAAACAGCAAGAGTCATCTTACATTGCTCGAACAAATTTCATCGTCATCTCGTTGTTCGTTTTCTCTCAGAGATCCCCCTTTTGTACGTAACTTTTCGTTTACGTGCGATACGCCTAATTGACGATATGTGCGAGTCCCCTTCGTGGCCATTCATCGTTGTCTCGTGAATTTCATTTCTCGGTGCGTCTCATCGCCAACAAAAATTCGACAATCTTTTTACGCAATCATAAAAATTTATTCTTAACGATAAAACTACGGATTGAGACGAGTTTTACGAGAGGGTAAAAATTCCATGGCGCAAAAGTAGCAACTTGGAGAATAAATAAATTCACAAAGGAGACCAACGAGTGTCTCAGACATTCGATACACACACTGGTACACGAACCGTTCTCCATATAAGCAAGCTCGTGCTTCCTTCTGACCATGAAAAAAAAAAACGTACATACTCCTTTATACAGGAGTTGCCCCACGTTGACGGAGATCGTCCACGCGTTACGCGATACGGTCGTTCACCTGCCCCTTGCAATGTAACTCAAGATTCTATGAGAATATAAACGAGACAGCACCTCGTTACTTATGAGAATCACTCAATTTGCAAACTCTTCCGGTATATGTTTTCCAAAATGGACCAACCAATTTGGGAGTCGAACTTTCACTCTCTGCAACTTTTTATTTATTTATTTCAATAAATGGTACGTCATCGAATGATCATACTGAAGCCCGAATCGATGGAATGCAACGAAAAATTAATTTTTATTCATCAATTGAACTTTTTCAATTTCTTTTTACCAAATTCAGTTTTCGAATGACACAGAAGGCGGTTTTACTATTTTAAACGAATACTCAATGAAATTCCGGGCTCTGCTTTAAAAAATAAAAATGTAATGTAAACAATAAATGAAAATATAAAAATAAAACTCATATTGAAGTTTGGATCGTTGGGATGCAACGAAATTCCGTATATTCTTGAGGAGAGCTCGTTATTATTTTGCCACAATTTGGTCTGGATAATAAAACGATTATCTCTTGCTATTCAAAAAGTGAATGGACTTGAAAAATTGGCATAATTTTCAAAAAAATATAAAAAAAATGTCTACCACAAAGAACAGTCGATAAAAAAAAATGGTATGTGGAAAAACGTGGAGTTGTAATTGACCCGGATGGAGAACTTGAATTCGGTAGCCGAGCGTATGCGGAAATGAGGTCGAAATTCATGATTCAGGATGGGTGGCCAAGCTCAATAGTAGTTGCAAATACGTAACGTGTTTCTCGATGTAGCTGGGGACCGGAAAAGGGAAAGGGGGAAATGGAGACATGCGGGAGAAGGAGAGCACTCGATGCAGAACGTAATGACGTGGGGAACACGCGCCTGTTGACGTGGACAGAAACCGCACCGGCAGAGCAGCAGGCATCGGGTGTTCAATTGGCAAACCATACCATATGGTCGAACACGTGCAACGAAAATCATCCCTCTCATGGTTCTCGCGCGTACACCGCGTGGCAAAGTCTAGCCCTTTGCCCTTCCGCCACTTTAATTCGTTGTTGCACACACTCGTCAACATTTCTCTTGGCTGGTTACGAGGACCACGTGACCAAAGTCTCGATCGTCGTATGGCAGCGTTAGCCGAGAGAGAGAGAGAGAGAGAGAGAGAGACTATAAGCCTCAGGGAGGAGCCAGTCTCGTTAATGAATCATCGGTGAGCCAATTAAATCGAAACGTTCGAGAATGAAATTGATGGGCTCGGGGAAACGCCTCGTTATCGAACCAAAGCCCAATTGATTTAACGTTACAGATTGATCAATAGCTCCGAGATTACCAATGTCATCTAACATTAATTTGGTCATACACAGCAAGGCCAGATCCAAAGTTTAACAGGAGCGTGACAGAGTGATCGTTCCCGGAATCTATTAGACTCCCGCAATTACCTATTGTATGTTTTTTTTCTCTGCTCCAACGCGACTCCTCTTCATATGGCCAAGTGATATTTGGGCCTGGATTGTGACCCCATTTAGTAGTGCAAATAACAAAGGAGGTGCAAAATTAGTTGAAAATAATTCAACTGCTCGGTAAATAAATCGCAGACTATTCCAAGAATAATTGTTCAAAAGTCTTGATGGTCAAAAATTCTCGAGGATCTATCGAGGTAGAAATAAGTAAAAGAAGCGATTGTGAATGTGCGGGGATGTAGCTCAGTGGTAGAGCGTTCGCTTTGCATGTGAAAGGCCCCGGGTTCGATCCCCGGCATCTCCAAATAATTTTTTTCTTTTTTTTTTCCACCCAATCAAAAACCATAATTGACTCAATCATTTTGAAATTATAATCGACGATAAATTTTCATAAAAATTCAAATTTTGTTCACGAAATACTGACAGCAAGAATTATACGCGAGACTGAATTTCACTGAATTACAATCTTGAGCTCGACTGTACGCGCTATCTTCGGTCGATTAATCGTCGCGGCAAAGCGTGAAAGGCTGAACCCACCTGTTAAGTCGGTAACGAAAAAAATAAACATACCGATTTCTTTCTTTGCTGTTGTGTCATATCTTCGCGGAAATTTTATCGTCACACTGGGTCACTCAGACCCCGACTGAATTGTTTTTCCAGCAAATGTCGAATTTCCGTCTCCGCTCAACCGACTATGAATGTAAAAAATAGTCAAATCCAACAAAAATGAGGATTTATTCGTCAAAATGTTCACTTTTTCCGAAATTTAAGTATTTCAGAATTATTTAAACAATGAAAATCAATATTTTCTGAATTTTTACCACGTCGAAATATGAAGCATTGCCTAACGTTAGTTTTTGGTAATTTTCAATAAAAATTGCTCGAAGAACTGGCGCAACAAAACGGACGAATTGTAAATTCGCTCCTGGCCAAATTGACCCAGTGGCCAGTGTGTCAATGCAGTAGTAAAATGTAAGCACGTCAGTAAAAAGGAACAAAAGTTTGGAGTCTCCAAAAAGGAAGAGGAAAAAAATTTCGTAGTTTTTTGAGGGACTCTAGGAATTATAAATCGTACAAAGGGTAAGGGCACGTGGGGCCAGTCTCTCTAGCTATTAGGTATAGAACTCTAGGAGGGTATTCAATGCAGATACTCGATGATGTTGGAATGTCCGGTGTAAGAAAATCAGGGATTGGGATTGGCGTGGAAGAATTCGGTGGGGATGTTATTGCTGTTGGATACGAAATGTGTGTGTGTTTCTTTTTTTTTGTTTCTTTTTTCTCAAGAAGGAAAGAATTTAATATCGGTAAGGAAAGAAAGATTATACGAGAGGGTTATAACGATAGGGAATTGGGATTCTGGGATGTGTAGTTGAGTGGCGAATGGGAGAGGGAGAGTTGTGTGTCCTGGGAGCCGGTAGAAGGCGCACACATACACGCCCGGATAAGCAGGTAATGATATACGAATGACGAAGGTCTCTTGAAAGTGAAGAGCACGAGGAAGAGTCAGAAAGAGAAAAACTAGGCAGCAGGGAAGGAGCAGCGAGGAGAAGAGAGAGTGAGAGAGAGAGAGAGAGAAGAAATGAGGAGAGGCCCGCGAAAACGGATCTTGGTCCGAGGAGCAGAGATTTTCGAAGGTCCCTTTAGCTGTTCCCTCTCTCCTGTGTGCCTGTTGGGCCCGCGATCATTATATCCGCTAATAAGTATGGTATATCGCCGGCGATTACCCGCTAAGTATAGGGTTACGGGTTGTGGTGTATCGAGAGAAGAGTATATGGGAAAAATGAGTCGGTGCGGAGGGCGCTGCGCCATTGGCGATGACCGCACGTCAGTGGTATTCACAATAGAGGGAGCACGACAGAGAAAACAAATGGGATGTTAAAAAAGAAATAAAAGCTTGAGAATTCTTTGAGCACGAGTGAGAAAGAGTAACAATATTTTCTCCCTCGTAATTTATATCGCTGACTCTGTGTACTTTTCGCGCTCCTTTGCTCTCCCCCCGTCCGCGGAGCACCCTTTCTGTTGCAGCGTGTGTACGTATTCCTGGGGCCAACGCAAATAAATCATAAATTCATAACTTTGCTTGGCCCGAAGAGAGTTCTCGTGTGCACGCGGACAATTTTCCTCTTGCCTCTTTCATTCCTCATTATTTCAAGCTCGTGAACGAAAAGCCCCAACGTCAATGCACTTCTCGTTCGTCATATAAAATTCAATCAATTTTAAGAGAATTTCTAAAGGTTGCCAACTCTCAGAACCTCCAAAAGGCCCGATTAAATCGTAAAGAGCCACTGAACCAACTTAAGGATTAAACAAAAAAAATTAAATAACCTTGGTAGCTCGCAGATTTGCCTAAAAATCCATGCCACAGGCATTTACCAAGGCGTGCACTGAGAAAACCATTTTTTTCATACGTACCAGAATTTGTTAACTGCTATCAAATGTAAACTTGGATACGACGAAATAAATGTTTTTTTAACAGTTAATTAATCATTTATTCGAGCCTCCCGATTTAGCCCGAAATAAACATTTGTTAAGAGTTAATAAATGAATCATTAGATAAAACGTAACCTCTGTTGACAGCAAATTAATTTTATGACCATGAACATCTACCGAGTTGAGGGAAATAAGAGCGATCGAACAAATCATTATCTTCAAGGAAATTCTATGCCCATGAAATTTGATCGTAGATAAAAAATATATTTTTTGACCATTAACAAATTTTTTAACAGTTAATAAATGTTGGAGTAAAAGTAGTAACTAAATATATATCTTCATAACAAATAAAGTGTATTCTCAGTGTGGTGCACCGAGTCACCAATATCTAAGAATGCAAAAGCAGCCAAAACTTGAACCCAGTTATTTGTTTTACGTGGCATCACGATCACGACGTATATTCCCAGCTCATAAACTTTCATACGTGAACAATTCACGTTAAGCATCGTAGTGTGCCAAAAGCACGTGTACATGGAGTATACACATACACTTGAATAATAGGGAACCGGCGTATCCTGATGGCAATTTGCAAAGTCTTTTCAACAGCAGAGACTAGAGAGAACAGACGGATGTCTTCTCCGTGAACACTGGCAAGCGTTCCTGGGTTCATTCCCTAAGAAGCATGAGCACAGAACAGATAGATGTCCTGTCGGTCGACAAGGCGCAGCAGTGTTTCTCGGTTCAGGAGGAAAGTACACTTAAGGAACAAGAGAGGGCGTCACGTACCGAATGTACATCCTCGATGAATTTCGCGACAAGCAAGAAGTAAGTTTCATCGTAGTCGACTGAACTGTGGAGATTCCAAAATACGTAAAGAACGTCTGTGTCGACACCTTTTGATTCTCGATGAATTAACAAAGTTCCAAGGCTGTTAGGTAGGATGGAGACCCTGGAAAATCTTCTGACTCGTTACAAGCAAAACCCACGTCTTTCTAGACTTCGTGTCATTATGTTCGTTATAATAATTTCTCAACTTTTCCCACAAACCATTGTCGGGTACTCTATCGCACAAGTGCATACACGTTGATGCAAATAAGATACTAGACGTCAGAGCTCGGTTATTATACGAGACTGGCGTCATCAAACAACGCAAAGTTCTGACTGAAAACCTCCAAGACTTTTGTTTCATTGTCATGATGACGAAACCATAGGGATCTCGAGGCAAATGCCTTTCTTATTATTCTCAGATGTTCCTTCGTGTATTAATCAATAAACAAACATTTATGTGTAACGGAAATGTATGATAAAGCAGGAACAAACACTTTTATCGAGCTTTTCACAGGAAATCACTAATGAGATAGATAAGACGATCCTAAGCAAATAGAAAAACTTTTGGGAATACATAAAAAATGAATGAATTTTTTGTCCAATTTAAAAAATCACGAAATTTTTCTAATCGATTTTGTTTTTTGATGTTTTATAAAACGTCGTTCGATCGCCTCGACCAAATATTCAATAAAAATCGTACGATCTGGTCAAGAATGCAAACTTCAGCATCGTAAAAATAATGAATAAATAGTTAGAAGTGAAAAAAAAAAACGAAATTAGACAAACAACGTAAAAATGAATAATCCGTGATGAACAGGGACTAGTTTTCCGTAAGGCTATTTTTTCGGTTGGTGAATTCGTTAACGAGCAGCTCGTAATCGAAAAGAAAAAAAAAGTCAGCGACAACAAGGGCGAAACGTGTACAAGAGAGTGTAAAATTCGCTTCTCTACATGTGTCTCGCTCTTTCCGTTCATACAGAAAAGGGAAAAAGTGTGAAACTGCGAGGGGGTTCTCCAAAGTAAACAAGACGATCTGGCTGGTGTTGTTTACACGTCGAAGGACTCGTATTGCCAACGTAGCTAGGCGTGTGCCCTCTTTCGCGTGAAGGAGAAAGAAAGGGCGCGCACATCATGCGTCTTCATTTGTATAATTAAGCTGTCGGTTAGTTTCGCTCTCCTTGCTCCTCTTGCTGACCAACCACGACGTCCTAACAGCCCAAAGACCCAGCTGCATTTGTATACGAACGTGTCTCACTATATTTGCTCATATCTCGAGACAACAAGCCACAATATTTCGCTTCAATAAAAATATAATTAAAGTGTTGTGTTGTGATTACTTACGAGTGCATACGTTATTGATATATATCTCTGAATATATGTGAGCAAAAAGCACAATGATCCTTAAGTGGCACGTACACGTACGAGATTATTTACGTTCGTTCTCATGAGTCTTGGAAAAACTTGCCCCATCTACTTCGTTAGCAAAGCTATTATGTCTGATTTTGTTTCTTCCACCCAACACTTGACTGATATATTTGTTCCGATAGTCTTGGTCGTAAACACTGAGAAAACAGTTTGTTTATAATAAAGATATATATTTTGTTGTTACTTTCACTGCAACATTCATTAACTGTTAAAAAATTTGTTAATGGTCAAAAAATATCTTTTTTATCCACGATCAAATTTCATGGGCATAGCATTTCCTTGAAGATAATGATTTGTTCGATCGCTTTCATTTCGCTCAACTCAGTAGATGTTCATGGTCATCAAATTCATTTGCTATCAACAGAGGTTACGTTTTATCTAATGATTCATTTATTAACTATTAACAAATGTTTATTTCGGACTAAATCGAGAGGCTCAAATAAATGATTCATTAACTGTGTAAAAACCAGTGTTTCGTCATATCCAACTTTACATTTGTTAGCAGCTAACAAATCCTGGTACGTATAAATGAATCGTTTTCTCAGTGTATAGAAAAAAAATCATGGTAATAGCAAATTCTTGAAATTTCGTGGATCTGTGCAGACGATGCAACGATCAACCAATTATTTACATGTCAGCAAACACTCCGTTCATGTTGAATTTTTTTTTCTCTCACAAACAAAAATTCGGAAAGAGCGACATATTTTTTTTATTCAATTTTACGATTTTCATTTCACACGGGGTATGGTTGCGTGGATTCTGGAACGAAATACCGGCGACACCAACGGACTTTTATCTTTTTTCCCTTTTTACAAATTCTCTCGTTAGTCAGCAAGCCGCTGGAGACCAATAGGAAGAGAGAGAGAGAGCGAGAGAATGTGTCGTCTAATTTGTCTTGAGCCAAGTGAATGGGGGACCGAAGAACGAAATAAAGTGTTGTGCGTCCCATCATCGTTGTTGTCGTCTCGTATTGTTCTCTTTTTCTATGGACCATTGGAGGGCACGAAGCGATTTATATATATATATATATAGATCGTGAAGGCCCGTTATGCGATTTACAATTTTTTTATTCATAACCCAAACTACATATATGTGGATTATGTTGTTGGTTCTTCTATGACCATAAAGTTGTTTCGGAGCAAGGCAATGTTGGTATGTATTTACGTACATACTGCTCGTGTCAAGAGGAAGAAAAAAAAAGGGACGTTTTTGCCAGTCAGACCCGGACACTTGACTTCCCACGCGTTTCGCCATCTTTTATTATTCAAGATTAACGAGCTTGCATGTGCGGAGAAAGACAGAGAAACACTCGAGAGTATGGTTCTCTAAGAGCGCATGGATCATGCCTCGATATACAGGGTGTCCAAAAAGTCAACTTTGGGATTAAGCCCACTGGAAAGATGGATTGATTTCGGATAAGAAAGTCCTGAGCAGTATTGCTCTGCGACGTACGGTTCATGAGATATCAATAAATCCACGAATTCATGAGAAAAAATTAAATATCTCGATAACGGTGCATCGGAGAGGAAAATCGCTCATGACTTTTCTTCTCGGAATGATCCGATCTAACTATGCACTTAATTTCAAGTGTCACTTTTAGGACACCCTTTATATTCATCATTTCCATACACCCCTGTGCGGTGCGTATATTTATATAGATGGATTCATTTCTCTGGGTTGAGCGTGCGTTTTACACAGTTCACACTCATCTCGACAAAGCTACTTGAGAAAATCTAGTGATTGCGGGCCAGGGGGACCGAGAGCATGCATGGAAAAACTTTCAAGAGCGATCTGCCTACTATTTCTCGCCCCCCAGAGATACATAACAATAATTTTCTCTGTATCTCTTGCGTCTCTCTCGCGCCTCTCTCTCTCTCTCTCTCTCTCTCTCTCTCTCTCTCTCTCTCTCTCTCTCTCTCTCTCTCTCTCTCTCTCTCTCTCTCTTTGTCGCTCTCGATATGGGACACAAACGAGGATCCTACCGACTTGAGGCCTTTGATCACACGTCTCGTTAAAATATGATCCAATTTTTATAATCAAGACATCATTGCCTGTCGACGTCGAATCACGTGCCAAACTTTTCGAAAAAATCGATAAAATGTTTACAAAATTATCAAACAAAAAAAATTAATGAATAAAAATAAATCGTTCGTAAATTCATTCGAAAACAGAAATTTTTATTTTCCTTTGCCTTTTGGCTTTCTATCTGGACCTCGCGAATGGATTCGTAAAATAAAAAAGTGACGAATCATTTTTTTTTTCCATTTTGTTTCATTTCGTGGCATTGCGTCGATGCAAACTTCAGGCTCATAGCATTTTCGTCAGTTCTTGATTGATAAAGGTCCAACAAGAGGAGGGAGTTGGACATTTTTTTTTTTTAAATCCTTACGTGTCGTGGGTAACGAGGAATTGTCATGGTAATGGCCAAAGTGACACACCATATGAAGGGGCACACAAATATGAGTTTTAAGGCCACGGGATCATCGAGAACCATTTGCGTGAGAAAGAGAAAAAAAAAAACAAGAAAAATTTCTATGCCGTCAATTCCGTGTTGTACTATTTTTTTCCACTGTCTCTCTATGCCCATACGCGCGCTCGAGACTCTGGTGAAAGAGTGAAAAGCTGCTGTTGCTCAAGTTGGTGGCGCACAAAATAGTTACGCTTGGATGCTCGTGGACGAGGGTTAAACTTTACACAGAGAGAAAAAAGGACAGAGAAATGAGAGGCAGCTAAAAAGTACGAACGAGCTATATACGTACGCACCTGGTGAACCTCCTACACAGCCATTACTTCAAACTGACAAACTTTACGTAACGAAATACTCTGACGATATAAATAAGCAAATTGTGTAATAAATAAAAATATTTATAACAATATAAATGTAAATAATGTTGACATTGTTCATGGAGAAACAACAAATGATATTTCTCCTTAACTGATAAATTCAAACGAGCCTCAATCCTAATGAGCCTGAAGTTCGCATCGTTGGGTTCCAACGAAATTTTTTTATTTTTTTATTTTTTAGTTTAGTTTCTAAATTTTTTTCTAATTTTTAGCTTAATTTAAAAAATCATGACAATTTTTCATTAATTTTTTTTTTCGATCCGAAAAAAGTATCGTTTTATTATTTTGTTTTAATATTTAATAAGAATCGTGAGATCTGGTAAAGAAAAAACAGAATTTCGTTGCATTCCACAGATGTAAACTTCAGCATCGTTCAATCCTATTCACTTATTTGTTAAACTGGAATTTCACAGCCTCAAGAATTTTCTTTCACTTTGCATTTCTATCGGGCTGCTTACTCATGATCCGAGCACCTGAATTTAAATCGTAAGGTAATCGCGACCGTATGACGATCCGCGTGACATTCCAGCTGCGTGATAAAATATTCGAGTCATTAGTAATATCGTTTGATTATTATTCGTTGATCTAATTATCGGACAAAAATGAAGCGTCGAGTGAAAAAAAATAATAATAATAAAATATTAAGAAATTAATGAGCAAATAATTGAGAAAATAATGTCAGGAATTAGGGATCAATTTGAGTGGCATAATTGAATGGAATTAAAGTACAAAAACGTGGGGAATTAATCGTGTCTGAAGGCACGAAGCCACGAGAAATTCGTGCAATTTTTTGTTTTTTTTTTTTGCTCATAACTTTGGAACGAGGCTTGAGTTTTTGTTCGAATTAG
The DNA here is from genome assembly GCA_030522525.1 of Campopleginae sp. 14b. Classification (NCBI taxonomy): domain Eukaryota; kingdom Metazoa; phylum Arthropoda; class Insecta; order Hymenoptera; family Ichneumonidae; species Campopleginae sp. 14b. The sequence goes on along the minus strand of JAPYYS010000034.1, from coordinate 9,051 downwards.
TTTCTCTCAATTCAAGAGTACAACCCTTTCGAAGAGTAGGGAATTCCACTAAAACTCTGAGGCTAAATGAGAGCTTAAGTTATTCGTGGCACGGACCACCTCGCCGATAAAATCGTCCGAGGGTTTGTATATATATATATATATATACATATATCGATTATTCGTGTTTGACCGAGAACCGCGAGAACTTTCGTTTAGCCGAGCAGCAATGAGACTCAATCGTTTATCCGGCGATCAGCCGAATGGTAAAACAAACTTTAAATGGGTCACCAGATCAGAGATATTTATTTCTCGTAATTATTCAATCGAATTACTAATCGACAAACTTGCAAATGATTGGGTCCATTTGCAACGATAGGTAAAACAGAAAAAAAATCAATAACTCAGTTAACGAGTCCTTAATTATATCCTAGTGATCCCGATTTAGAAATTCCTCGAGCCAACGATTGATATTATTCATTTTGTTGTTGCGAGCACCGAGTTTGTGTTATATAATAATCAACGCAGTTCGGAGGGCAGCGAATTAGCCAAAGAGTAAATTTAATTTTTTTGTTTAATCGATGGGGCCGTTTTGATTCGATAATCAGTATAATATGCGCGAGACTTCGTTACATTATAAACGCGCAGCAACTCCACACCGAGACAAAAAGAGAGACATTTTTTTCGAGCCAGAAACGCGGCGAAATTTTCTTTTTCTAGTCGAGTGTAAAAATAAATAAAAAAAATAGAAAAAAAAACTGCACACTTGCACTTTTGACAACATTGCCACCATTTAAATGTCAAAAAAAGTATTGAGCCGATTTGACAAATATAAAAAAAATGGTGAATGGATGAAATATTTTTCGTTGCATTCCAACAATGCAAACTTCAATGTCGACAAAAGTGCAACTGTGCAGTTTTTTTTCCATTTGTTTTTTTTTTTCTATTTTCTATCATGACCACTCGTCTCGGTGTATGGAGGAAAATGCATGCAGGAATGAGGTATGGTCGAGAGTCATCGATGACGAATGAAGGAAACCTTTTAATTGAGTGAAGTATATTAAGTGACTCTGTGTAATATTTCATGAGAAGAACAAATGACATAAAGAAAAATGTGGATGGCCTGAGGGTGAACAATAAAAACCTGTTTTTGTTTGTTTGTTTTTATTTTTAATTGCATCGAATCGAATGCACAACGATGACGAAATTTTAAATAAAAATAAGAACCGAGAAGAAAAAATGAGCGAAGCATTACACGCTACGAATTAAAATCGATCAAGGATATTGAGGGGATAATATTGGATTCGAAGATTTTTCACAAGCAATGATGCGTTCAATTCCCTTGTCGATTTCCATTCGATTTAACGCTTCGCGAAACTTAATGAAACATCCGAACTATCAACTCATTGAGTTTCAATCAAATGGGCCCTTTATTCTATTGAAGATAAAAATGTATGTGTGTGTTGTTTGGAGACTCTGGATATTAAGGTCTTGGTGAACGAGTCTCTTTGTTCATTGAGGCGTCAATTTGCTTGGAAAGCTCCACGTATTGAGTTATTCGTATACATGAGAGTTCAGACGTCCAGTACTATTTATTTATTTATTTTTAGTTCGTGAATGCAAGGACTGTAATTTTTAATCAGCCTGTAACGATCTCGCAGAGAGTTCAGGGACGCTCTACGTATCGGCAAAGTTCACATCTCCTCGCTCCTACCGCAAGGGAGAGTAAATCAGAGAATTTCAATCGTTGCTAAAAAATTTCGATCGAGAATAAATTTTTTTCTCAATATTTTCGAATTTTTTTTCGAATTTGCCGCTAAAAAGGGATGTCGAAAAATATTGGAAGAAAATTCGAGCCCACGAGGGAGAATAGAAAATTAAAAAATTCGATTTTGGTTGAAAAATCGATCCATGCCCTTAATATCGTCAGAAATGAATTTTCTGTGAACAAATGTCTCGTCCCTTTTCATTTTTATTGAAAAAATGAATTTTTTTAGAATTTTTCAAATTCGAATTGATTTTGTGATTAAAATAAAAAAATTTTACGCTTGTTTGTTCGTCTGACAATGCTTTTTCTTATTCCGAATCGTGCTCGTAAGATAATGTGATTAAAGTGCGAGCGTGCATTGTTACGGTGAGAGATGACGATAAACAAAGAAAGAAAGAAAAATGGAGAGAGAGAGACGGAAAGAGAAAAGTCATTCGGGTATTATTATGGGCAAGAAACCCTTTGTGAGCATCCACGAAAACGATACATATCTTAACTTTATTCCATATTCTCTCTCTCGTGTCCGCGAACCTCCGCAACAGTCTCTTCGACTTCTCTCGTATATGTACAATCTTTAATCTCTCAGCCCTGGTATGTGACTTCACGTATGTACTTGTGTGCCTAACGATCAATGAGTTTAGGGATTCCAGTTGAAATCTTCACTACCCTCATTTTTATCTTGACGAAAAGAAGAAAAAAATGAAATTTATTCATTTTCATATTATGCGGACCTCCTTTCCTGAGAACTCTCATCATTTCTATTTTTTTCGACGTCTAACTCTGCCAAATTGACTGAAAATTGTTGAGACGAAAAAAAAAAATTCAAAATAAAAAAATCTCGATAAAAAAACAATTTAGAATTTTTTTTTCATTATCAAACTGCGGAGACTGCGAAAAGCATTGGTAAGCAAAAATGACGTGATTACGAGAATGGCGTTTGAATTTCCACTGAACCGAGGGATTCCCCAGGTTTATAATCGCGTTTGTTTGTAACAAAACGCCCTCTCTGCGGATGCAGTTGGGAACACACAAGACGATGCGTCCTCGAATCGACAGATGTGAGCGAAAAAAAAAACAAAGTAGGAAAAAATAACGCTCATGTTCCAAATAGTCGACGATATTGTGGGCATTGAAATGTGCACAGAAAGAGAGAGAGAGAGAGAGAGAGAGAGAGAGAGAGAGAGAATAAAAGTTTGGCTTTATTGTTGTACGGTGCGAGAAACGTCAGCGTCGACCGGAAACACCGGAAATCGACGTTACTGCAGGTTGCGTGTAAAATCCACCACATGACGCTTCGTCAATCTAGTTCCGAGCTGTTCTGACGAGCGTCGACAAAAAAATTTCACAATAATGCCAAATGCATCATATTTTTCAAAGTTTCTCTCTTTTTCGAGACGAAGCGATTTTTAATTACCGGAAATATTTATTTCCCCGAAATTTAATCGCTTTCCTCGATTCCACGTTATTTGCCAACGTTTCTGTTCCCCTAGGATCGTTAAAACTTTAATTTACGAGACAAATTTTCGACCTTCATTTATGTTACGGAAAAAAGTCCCGTCTGCTTTCCCGATTCAAAGTTCTCCGCGCTCGAGCTATTTATTTCGTTACTTTGGTTAAGAGACTTGAGCAAAAAATTCGACAAACATTTTTCCAGCATCGGAAAGAGATTTTTTTCAATGGACAAATGTTTTTCCTTCGTGCATTTTTTCGATCGATTAAAAATTGGAACTGTCCTGGATTTTTTAGATGATCGAAAACGAGCTGAAAACTCGAACGCAAAATTCCAATCGCGTGGCCAAGAATGTGACATTTTTTACTATGAAATAGGATTTGTTGGAGGGGAAATTTTTTTTTAGAAAGAGTTACGTGTTGAAAAAAACGGAGGTTAAGTTTCATAGGGGTATTGCCGTCGATGATAACATTGAGAATCAATTTTTTTCGTGACGTAATTATACAGAAAGTGGAATTTCTTACCTCGATTGTTGAAAATATTATGGAACCTGCATATTCCCGGTTATTTCCGTGGTTCAGAGTAATAGCAAGACATGTGAACACAATAAAACAAGGAGCCACACTTTTTTCCACGAAATATAAACGAGGCACCGGTTAAAAATCCACGTGTAAAAAAACAACAATGACGCGCTCGCGTTCTATCACCGCTAGGAAATAAAACGAACAAAAGCGTCGCGATTTAATGGAGAATTAACGTTTTCCGCGAATTCGTCGAGAACGAAATGAACGAACGAATTTTTATGTTTTGGAAGGCGTGAACAACGCACGCGTTTCAACACGCACTCGAGTTCGCACGGTGAATGAATGATCGTCTCGTAGGCGATGGAAGTGTGTTTGACGATACACACGGCGCCGGTATCGCCGGTTGTCATGACACAAGACCGGGCAACCAATCACATTCGAGCTTCCGTAGCGCCAAGCCAAATTACACTTGCGTTCGAATACACCCTCTTCTTTACCGACCGGGTCTATTTTTCCTTTTTCTACTTCAATTTATTTCATTCCCGTCAACTTAATTAAATTTTCATAGAATTTGAATCGAACAGCCTTTTATTATTTTTTCCCGTTTCATCGCTTATTGACTCGATTTTTTTGTAAAAATGGTCATTTTCTCCGAAACTCGAATCAATTCGTTTTTTCATGTTATATAAAAATTCATTTTAATTCTTTTCGATTTCGGAGATGGAAAAATTTAATCGAAAGGAAGATTCAGTGGAAATGCTTTTTATCCGTTACGGATTAAACATAGTTCTATACTTTCGGTACCGACGAGCGATCAAAAGGAAAACATTGCACTGGCCGACCGTCGGTCAAGCTGTTCTCGCTTTACTGGCGGACGTCCGACTGAAGCAAACACGATCGTTCGTATGCGTGTAACGGGCTGAATAATACAACTTCAGAGGGAAAACTAACCAGTCCATAGATGGCGTTCCATGCAAATTTACGAAAATTTAGGAGTAAACAATCTAGCGTATTGTTTTTACTGTTCGATGATGTTTTTTCTGCTCGATCAATATAAATAATCAATTATCGTGTGAATACGGTAGACATATGAAAGTATAAGACGAACATGAGTCCTCAACAATACAAAACAATAGTGAATAATTGTGTAATGGATGAAAAAATAGGGCTTATTTGATTATTGAATCGTTGTCTCATCGAAAGAAAAAACAAAGAAACCAGAAAATATTTCGATTCTACACAATAAGTGTGGGACCAAGCTCGCAAAGCCAATTATTCAATAACGGGATCCCTGAGCCGGAATTTTTATCACGCCTCAAACCAGTATGGAAAAAAACTCGAAGGGGTTCCTTCTTTTGATCAAAGCGAAATGTGTAATCGTTCCAAAAAATGACGTTCGAGCACGAAAGAGCAAAGCGACGTTAAAATATAATCAGTCAACGACGATATGTGGAAAAATCATTTCCGATTTCCAGAACGCTGCATTCACGGAGTCGTTTTTTTTTTCTTTCAAAAAGGAACGAAGGTTCACGGGGACGAAATATTTAGGCAAAAATGTTCGAAAAAAACATAGAAAATTGATCGTTCGCAGTTTTTTTTACGTACTCCCTTTTCTGAACTCCTTTTTCGTCGAAAGTGAACGACGAGCTGAGTTAATTGGGCCTCGAACGTACCAAAAGAATTAATTGGCCAATCCGGATCCCGGGGACCAAAAAAATCGAGCGGTACGGAGAGGAGCTCGCGGTCGCGTTATGGGGGCAGAGAGGCTCAGAATCGGTACATGAGAGGAGTACAAGCAGCGAGTGAGGAGTAAATGTAACCAGACAAGCAGTGTCCGGTCAGTATTCGCCGAGCCGTCAACACGAGTAGGTGGGTGGTGGACTGCTCGTTCGGCTGTCGTGTGTCTCGGATCGCTTATCAAATTCAATTTAATTATTTTCCCCTTTTTTCGTTGATCGAGGACGGTCGAGTGTGATCGCGCAAAAAATAATACCAAAAGAGAAATGTTACGGAAATAAAAAACAACGATCCTCAATCCACCAAATGCTCGCAATTCCGAACGAAAGTTCGTGCAAATATTTTTTTTTATTGCGCCTTGCTTCAAGAGTTTGTGTAACCAGAATTTTTCATCCACTGGCATTGTCGCCATCGCACGTGGTTACCCGTGAGTTTTTCAATTATTATTCATATTTTTTAGAAAAAAAAAAAAAAAAAAACGAATTTCTGTGTTTTTTGCATTTTCATTCCAACAATTCGTAACCCAATAAAATGCCTTCGAACTGTCAAGTGTATGGATAATGTATGTCATTAAAGTAATTGATAGAAAAGCGAATACTTATTCAATTGAGAGCAGCGACGTCGGAAAATTCTTTGAGAACAAGAAAGATTATAAAAGCCAGTGAAACAGTACAACGTGGATAAAAAAGTGTTCAGAGGTCACGAGAGCGAACGTGTCAAGGTTCAAGACTGAGAATACGGCCATTCATATAAATTTCTCCTCGTATCTCGCGATTTATTTTCTTCACCTCTTTTCGTCCGATTGTAATTTTCTAAGAAAGAAAACGAGGAATAAAATTATAAAAAGGCCGTTTTGCAACGGCGTCGAGACCGTGTATGAAAAAATCGAAACGACGACTTCAACGCGACGAGAATAAGCGTGGGATAATGTTTTGAACTAGAACAGAGTTGCGGGACATCGCACAGTGTCATTTGCGAACACGTGACCTACGAGCGTCTCCATAGAATCGCCTGATCTCGCTAACAAGCTTTTCGAACGTAAAATACTGCACCGCGATCTTTTTCTTCTGTTTTTTTTTTCGTTTTCTGGAAAATTCCAATGGCACTGATTATGCAAATTATTTGAGCCTGTAAAGAGGTCAATGAAATAGTTGCACGAGTGAATGGCATAATATTTGTACAATAATTATTTTGCCTTGCGAGGCATTTCGTGTGTCGCGGAACGCCCATGTCGACACAACGAATCCTCACGCCATGCGGGTCTCGGGAATTTCGTAATAATAAAGCGTACAAGAATGTCGACGTGGTCAAATAACTTTTTTGAATATCAATCTCTATGTTTTTTTTTCTGAGTCTCATCTCTCATTTCGATGGTAATATGCATAAGAAAAATCACTCAAACTTTCAATGCGAACATAAAAAATCACGGAAAAATAAAATTCCGGTAACATCGAGTGAAATTGAATAAATTTATCGATTTCTAGTCCTTTTTGTGGAAAATCACGCCTCTTTTTATCCAGAAAGACACGGACATATAAATAGCGAAAGAGTCTTTTATATACACTGGGAAAGTGCAAGAGTAGACAAGTAGCGAGAGAAATTGACATTGTTTGGATACCCCGTCACCGAGTGCGAGTTCCACTGCCGATATCGGAAGCGTTCTATACATAACACGATCACGTAGGTGCATATTTTTGGCATAAATGTACTTGGGGAGGTTGAAACGTTGCTGGGAACCCGAAATATTCATTAAACCGAAAACAAAAATGTCTACCTTTGCAATTATCCCACGTCCACGTGTATTTTATCAATTTTTTCGGCCACCGACGACCGGAGATATGAAATAATCGGATGCGGAACGATTTCGCATAGCGTGAGATGGACGAAGCATTGCGTGAATTGGACTTTCGAAACGTGGAAAAAAAAAATTGTACGAATGGTTTCTCGAACCTCAGAAAGGTTTCATTTCGATCGATCGAAATTTAATGAAAAGTCACGAGCCCTGATGGCTATGGGATAAATGCATGTGGCAATGGGACACGCATACAGCACTCTCGGTAATGTTTACGTTCGGCAGAGGTCACATACTGCTTGTTGCATGGTGCCAAGGGAGCAATGCTGCCAACCTGAACGCTTGAGATTCTAACGATCTGACGAAATTCGATAATAGTTCGTGGCAGCACTGAATTATCTGTTCGAGCCGATGAATTTGTACAAAAATAATAGTTAACCTTGAAATTTCATAGTATGACCTTGAAAAAGTTCACAGCCACAATTTTTCGAAGCTCATCAACACGAAAGCAAGTGGTCAATTTGGTAGTGACACGAGAACCTGTTTTTTATTCCCACGTTAAAAATTACATAACAATTGGGACACACACATCGGATATGCACTTAATTGTAATGTTCCGAAAAGCAGCTCGGTTCAGTTGCAAGAATTCGCATTAAAAAATGATGGATCTCATGAACAAAAACTCGAGTTGACCTTCACGTGACTTTGGATGAATCTTTCGAGGACAGGGAGAGGTTTTTATATCTTTATACGTCTCGACCCATTTACTTTCGTTTGAAATAGTTTTAGGTCGCGTTTTTGTACTTACTTTCGGGCATAACGGCCCGTTACACTTCAAATAGCACACCCTGTATGTTTACAAAGATACAAAACTGTGTATGCAGCCAAAATTAGAGCAACAGCTTCGTGCGATGTGCCGAATCACACGATATTATTCGATTCGGTGCTAGGACGTAGTAATTACCGGCTGAGTGCTAATTGACGCTTCTCTCCGAAAGGCGGCGTGTCAAGCTCCATTTACAATCGAAAGTTTTCCGATTTACTTTGCTCTTATGCTCGAAATACTTTGTAAACACCAGAAAGAGGACAAAGACCTATTTTTCTCCTACAAAACGTGATATTAACGATAGACATTGGAATTTTGGTGGAATTTTGTAAATCGTTCGATTAAAACTGAAATCTCGGGCATGCGCGGTTATTGAAATTTTTTATCCACCGATTTTTGCCGTTGATTCAAAATTCAAGCGTTACTTGGCGGCGCTCCCACGCCAAGCCGAAAAATTCTTAAATCCAAGTCTTTGAATGAATTCTTTCGATCGTTGGATGGAACAAGAATTTGAGAAAAAAACGACGCGCTCATATTTCCGCGAGCCTCGCAAGGAGACCGTGGAATTAGCTGATCGCGATGGGATTCGACTGCTTCGTGACGTCACCAGGAGAGAGAGCGAGGCTCAAAGTAGGTTAGGTGGCTGTTTCGTACGTCCTGGGACACTGCGGCCCATTGGACAATCATGCGAACATGCGAGAATCATGCGATCGTGGTTCACGATCTTCACGAATTTCTATACACGTATATCCACAATTATACATATGCCTACATACGTGTAATAATTCCGGAAGAGTTAGTATCGCAAAAACGTACGTCCTTCAATCGTAAACTTGATTTTGGGTCAATCGTCTCGTTAAAACCATTAATCTCTTAATTTTATTTCTTCATCTCGCATATATCGATATATATATATATATATATATATATATATATATATATATATATATATATATATATATATATATATATATA